>OX235274.1:18827671-18951192 GCA_944472155.2 Trichobilharzia szidati | reverse complement strand
GTTAGTTAGTTAGCTAGTTAGTTAGTTAGTTAGTTAGTAAGTTAGTTAGTTAGTTAGTAAGTTAGTTAGTTAGTTAGTTAGTTAGTTAGTTAGTTAGTTAGTTAGTTAGTTAGTTAGTTAGTTAGTTAGTTAGTTAGTTAGTTAGTTAGTTAGTTAGTTAGTTAGTTAGTTAGTTAGTTAGTTAGTTAGTTAGTTAGTTAGTTAGTTAGTTAGTTAGTTAGTTAGTTAGTTAGTTAGTTAGTTAGTTAGTTAGTTAGTTAGTTAGTTAGTTAACCTCAATCTACTTTTCACTGTGATACTTCTCCTTTCATCCGTTTGTATTCTGAGTTGAATATATATTGCTTCACACCTTTAACTTTGAATTTACATTAGGGGTGATATTATTTAGCTTTAGGGTGGTGTGCTTGCTAGTATCATGTCTAACCTTCTCTTCCTGTATTGGCCTTACTGCTAGCTGCTACCTGAGTTTGAGGAGTGCATCAATTTGGAATCCGACGTCAAACAAATCAAATCTACACAATTTAACTCTTGAAAATGAACCTTGTTCTCACAAGTGACTGACTATGATATGAATTTGCCTGGAATTTTAGTGGGAAGTCATGACTAATAGGGCCAACCAGTTTGGGTATGAGGACAAAGAATAGCTGGTTAGCAATAACACTATGTACCGCAAAATGACAGAACTTAGAACTGATGGCTCATTGGATTCTGTCTCAATGACTGGACATTGATACATCCTCCTGAACAGGACAAATCAGCTGATCAGTGATCTCAAGTTTTCGATGGTTCTCCAACTGAAGTAATTTCACGGTTAAACCCTAAACCGATCGAGTCCCCAGTAACTAACAGTTGAAAATCCAGAATTCATTTTCACGGTGAGTCTTATAGCTTGATGAACACTTACGAATAGCAACAATAAGGAACAGACACAAGACAGTAGTCAGCTTCAGCTACCAATTCATGCTTGCATTTCACTTCAGCAGAAGGGGGTCAATAGCTGCATCTTTGGTTAGCACATAAATCTAAATAATCCACTGATTGTCATGAGTATCTGCAAACTACTAACGTCAAAGAATAGTTCTTGTTAGCCAGACTAGTGTGCTCTACACCCAGGATGACCATTTTGCTAGTTTTAGCAAGTCACTCTTCTCTTCATTGCCGTTTATCGTATGAAGTTGACCACACCCTGTGATCCGAACACCTTTTGGTCTCCACAGGGAACTATGATCATTTCTCCTTTCTAATTACTCAGTTTGCAAACTGTGATGACTTCTTTGACTGGACACCAGCTAGTAACTGGTATATTGTCTCTAATCCCTTTTTTAGTACAGACTGAATTCTATCAATCAAGTTTGAAACGTGGCCACCATGCCAGGTGACTCGTCGTCACGGTGCACTCTGGATTGCTGTGATGACTTCTGCTAACGTTCTACACAAACTAGCGAACCCCCCGTCTGGCATTCGGTACACACTAATGAGCTTTGTTGTTTGACATGAGAGGTTTCAAACGACTCATCTCAGCCAGCGGTAAACACCATTGACTAGAACGGTAGTGGATCCTAGAGTTTTTATTCAAATATGTATGGTTAATTTCATCAGGATAGTAGGCCCAAAATGCCATCAGTGAATAACGTCCGGTTACTAAAAGTAAAGTCAGATGACATCACATTTGCTTTCTTGCGAAACTTAACATTTTGTCGAAATAAGCGTCTCAGCATTCCATTACATGGGAGGTAATGGCAGAATTTGTTGTATATATAGCAAAAAACTGATAGACATAACCTATTATTTTCATGCTAAATTCATTAAACATCTTTTTACGCAGTTCGCATGTTGAACATGCAAAAGTCATCCGGTGTTGTAAGGCACCTTTATATTAAAGCATTTTTGCTACAATCATTATAGCGTTATATTTGTTTTTCAAACAACAGTGATGTGTAGCTAGTTCTTATCATGGATTAATATTATTCGAACGTTAAATACGCTTATTACCATTCTCATTCTGTGGCTATTGTGTGCTCAATAGAAAATATAACTGCCAGAATAACTTAATTGAGTAATTTTTACTTCATTGAGTGATCTGTCCTCGGTATCAAGACTGAAAATGACAGGATAGTCACAAAAATAGTTTAAGACAATTTTTCCCCAAACGAGTTTTCGGCCCTGTTGGTCATCTTCAAAATAACATGCCTGCCTTCTTCAATAATGTGATATTCCCCGCATAATTTGAAATTGCCTCCCTCACTTTCTGCAACGATGAAATTTTTCACTAAGATATTAGTTTCACGAGCCCGTAAACCTGCAAAATCAATACAAAGTATACAACATCAACCAAAGATGCAACGGTAATTCTCTCTGCCCTCTTTTTCTAGAGCTGTGAGACAATACCTTTGGAAGTGGAAGACATGAAAATACTAGCTGATTTTGACAACTTGTGCTTCTTTCTTTCTCCTTTGTTAAGTGTTATGGTATGATGAGCAGTATTGAAGTAAGACGTAAAATCTTAAGTAAGAAGTGCAAGTCAGTTGACGAGGTTGGTAAGCTACATCGATTGTGATGGGTAAGATAAGTGTTGCGCATGCCGTGGACACCGCCTTCCTCAATAAGCAAAGTTGACAAACATAGGATTAGGTTGAAGAAGAGATAATGATGGTCAACCCATAAAGTCAGCTAGGTGAGGAGGCACAGAGTACCTGGTTTGGGGTGCGCAGAATTCTAAAAACAATGGTTTGAGACTTTTGGTGATACAGTGTAGATGATATTGATCTTTGTGATCTCCTAAATGCACAAAACTGTCATGTTAGTATTCTTCATCCTATATGTTCCTACTGATTACAGTTCCACTGAATTTCTTTATACTCCCTTTCCCCTACATATGTGCGTTACATGAAGTATAGCAAATTGAACTGATGAATTTTTGTGCCAAGTTCTATGTTGAACCTGATTCAGACGAGATAAATTGCAAAAACTGCGAAAAACATTATATTTGTCAGAGTGACCAAATTTTTCGTCTTTGCGTCGACAAAGATAAACCGGCTTTCAAAAAACATGATATCCATATCCTCATATCAGTTCACATAGACAACTAAGAACACCAGTTTGACCCTAAGTCTATCAATCTTAAGTAAAGAGGGCACACAAAATTTCAGAGAAATAATCCCTAGAAACCTTATACCCAGATGAATCTGCAGTCAAATTACATGTCGACACGTTTTTTATTCCTTCACCCTCCCAGTGGAACATAGAGTGGTTTCAAGATAGAGGATTGAAGTTTCTGTAGCAGTGTTTATTTTTCAGGATGGATTTGCTAGCCTCATGGCAAACCTTCCCTCTTTACCAGTCTTTATACTGGCTTAGTGAGCTAGGTAAAGGAGTGTATCGGTGACCGGGTATCAAACTCCAGAACCATATGCATGGTCGGCAAGTGTCCAAATCGCTCCGCCACCTACGCACATGTCGACATTGGTCAGATTTATTAAATAATGAAAAGTCACATGGATATTTGATTGACTATTAGGTAGACAAAATGACCAATTACAGTACAAGTGGACATGGGGATTGGAAAAACATCCGAAAATAACCCATCGAATTGCACAATATCAGCAGAGACAATTAATACACGCATGCAGAATTCTAAGACATTAATGGAACAGTGGTAGAATACTCGCCGACCATGCTTGTGGTCAGAGGTTAGATCTTGAGGCACCGATGCACTTCCGAACCTCGCTAAACCGGTAATAAGGCTGCTAAAGAGAGAGAAGGTTGGGCATGAGGCCAGCAACTGTATCCCGTAAAAATAAAAAACACCATTGAAACTTCAAGGTACAGGCTTGAAGCCCTATGTTCCACTGGGAACGTAAAGGAATATGAAACACACTGGAGAATTCTAAAGTCTTTTCCCTAGAAAGATACGGAAAGCCTTGCAATCGAAACCATACCTTTCAGAGAACACAGCTTCACTAATATTGTTCCCCATCATATCTAGTTGCACGAACGGAGCCATTTAAACGACGAATCTTTCCATTATTGAATGTATTGGCCTCAATCTATTATATAGTGTACGACTATGCTTCTTTCTTTATTGCTTCCACATATCGTACTGACTGGTGTGTGTTCAAGCAAGGCTTACTTGCTAAGTGGAAGACGCTGATAAACTTTCAGAGATAAACGTTCGCTTCATCCACTGTTGTAGTGAGAAGTTATCACTGAATAATTTCCAACTGCGAATGATCCTCAGTACGACGATGCTAAAAATACTGGCTGGTTACTGCCATCTGATCATGCAATGCTTAGCAATGTCTGAATTCTATAGAACCCACATAAAAACAACTGAACCCACATGAGGATACGGAGACTTTATCAAAATTAATAGATTCATTCATTAGTTGAATGTAGTTTCATTCAGCTTGGAATCGGCGTTCTCGTTGACATTGGTTAGAGAACCATTGGAAAACCTGGGAGTACTGGATGGTCGTTTCGTTCTGGTTTAGGACTCTTCATCAGTACGCACTCATCAGGGTTCAAACTGGAAGGTTTTGGGTTCGGTCATCCAGTACTCCGAAGTTTTCTAATCGTTCTTTGACAAAAGTCATCTGATGACGAAGTCCTGAAACCAGTCAAATCCCTGAAAACCATCACTTGAATAAATAGTTTATTACTGACGTTCAGTAACCTTGAGCTAACAGTCCATAATCAATTCCTTGTCAGTTTTGAAATGTTGGTTTACAGGAATTCAACTGATTTCAAGTTGAATGAAGAACTGACTTCAGTCAAAGAGCTATTAAAAATTAAAGATTACTAAACAGCTTTTTTATCCGTGTTTGAGTCTCTTATGAGGTAGGCGCCAACTGTACACGAATAAGCAGAAGTTGGAAACCACAAGGAATTGAACTTTGTGTTAGTGGTTCAAAGGTCAATGAGTTGGTCTTTTAATTTAAAGGTAATGGAGTCAATTACTGGTGGGGTGACTGTTGCGTACTACTGTAAATTTACGAAAAAGGAAGAAACAGAAGTCCAGTGTTCCATCGTTTTCGGTGGTTCTCTATAACTCAAAGCACTTTATCATCAAACTTAAAGTCAATCCTGTCCTTTCACGATATAAATTTTAGCAGATTAAACTTAATGAGGTTTCATATTATCCCCTTAATTCACTGTGTGGCATAAATTGATGTAATATAGGTAGACCAATTTCATGAGTTCAATGTTCCCACAAACGGTAAACAGGAAAGGTTGGGCATGAGGCTAGCAACCCCATCCTGTAAAATAAACACTGCTACAGAAACTTCAAAGCTACCTATGTTCACTGGGGAACGTGAAGGAAAAAAATTAACTCTGCTGCTTTTGTATGTAGGAAGTAAACAGATAAAATCATGTTCCAACCTTTAATCCAGTCATCCTAGTTCAAAGATACCATTAAAGTGCAGCAGGATGGGTGTTAGGATAAATACGCGCCGAAAACGTTGGCTAGATGTTGCGCTAAGTCGTGAATTGGCAGAATTTAGAATTCATGGGCTGGCCATTGGATTAGGTTTAAGTGGCTTAATGTTCTATGAACGCGCCTTGTAACCAGAAGGTCCCGGGTTCTAACCCTGTTTGCAAGTGCATACTACTAAAGAGTCTCCAAATAGGATGAACCAGTTGGCTATCCAGTACTCCCAGGTTTGCCAACGGTTCTCTAAACGATGTCAGCTCATGATGAAATCCTGTAATCAATCAGTCAAATCCCTACAAAGCATTACTTGAAAATTAATGGAACATTACTTTAAACGTATGGACTAGGATGAGGTGAACCTACTTCTTCACACTACTAATTGAGGTACTTTGGTTGGAAGAGTCTGATAAGACGCCAGGCATCTAGGCTTCCAGATCATCGGCATTCATCAATAAAGCGTGTCTGAAAAATCGAGGAAATCGATATTCTCTTGGTGGTTGAAATTAGCCTTACTCAGTGCCGCAGTCAAAAATACTACCACTGACCTGTTCAAGCTGGACTACGAATTCAGGAAAGTAGTTGTTTACATTGATTGGTCACTGAGAATTAACTAACATCATGTTTTTACTCCCTAATGTTGGTGCAGAGTGAATTCTATCCTTCTACTTTGCAATGTTGTCATCAAGCTAACTGGGATTCACAATCTTTGCTCACCTCAAAGTATTTTTTGACTGTCGTTGATAAATATGGAGAGATGATAAATCAATCTCTCTGTGGATAAAAGAAACTGTCGAGTATTGTTGCTTCAGAGATATTCTTAAACATGCGTAGTCCGCATGTTCTTCAACGCATTACATCATGAATTCGTTGAACTCTATGACCTTTACTGTCCTTTTATAATCCCTTAAAGTTCATAAGAACAACAATCTGCTTGTGTTTCAAATATAAATATGCATATAAATAAATGCGTAAATGCATTATGCTGCATATTACTGACTGGATACCACTTAAATTTACTTGTGAGGCTTGCTAGTCACGTCAAGGTGGTCTAAGCGCTGGATGACAGTCTTTCTCGTTTACAGAAAAGCTCATTAGTCATGTACTCCTCGATTCGACTGATTTCAGGGAGTCGAATCAGTTTAAACCACATGAATTCCGGCTAGCTACTTGACCGACCTGGAAATATACTCAGTAAACTTCACAGCTCTAGATTAAATTTCGACGCAGTTTTTTTTGAAACTTCAATTATTGGGATCACAATAAGTTATATGCTTGATATCATAAATGGCAATCAAGAAGATAAGCAAAAATGCGTGACAGACTTGATTGTGCAGCCATGTAAAAGTTTGGTATAAGAAGAGAATTTGTGCACTGTGATAGTGTATAATTCCATTGTGGGTAAAATTTATTTTGATAAAGTCTCACAGTGTTTTACAGTAATATTTACCGATGACCACACTTCGAGCACAAACTATTGCCACTCATAATCATATCAAGTTACTCACTCACACAACTTTCTAACTTCGTTTATAAAACTCTATTATTTTTCATCGCTTGATTTGATTGGTAGTAGCATTTTCCATATTTCCTGTATGAGTGATGTATCATTCCCAATGCATGTGTTGGGTGTAGACTCAATGAACAAGGATTCAGTAATCAACCTCTCTCCAACTAACCATATCACTTCTTACAATTTTAAACCTCTCTCCACCTACCGATATTACTTTTTAGAATTTTAACCCTCACCCACCCTACTATATGGTTGTGTGTCAATGCGTGCAGTGCAACTGCTGAGCTTTTTTTCTAAATAACTCATCTTCTCGAGGTCAATCATTCTTGTCTTAGCTAAATTCTTATGTTCCGACAATCTGATTACCCCGATCTACTAGTTTGACCTATATAGTTGACTTCACAGACATTGCAGGGTATTTTGTAAATTATATTATTTTGTCTAATTGGGTCAACAGACAGGGTCCTTTAGCCTACAGAGTTTGTCCTTGCCTCAGTGAGTTTGTATGTTTGAATACCACTCTAATTCCTGCTTTATTAAGAATCCTATGTAGGGTCTCAGATGTCCCCTCCTGCCTCATACTGATAAAACTGTAAATGCCTTATATTTTCTCTTATTTATATTATCATTGTTAGTTTCTCCATTATTTTTATTTTACTTTTGACCTTTTCTGATCTTCCCAATAAATTTTAAAGGATAGTTATTTGATACCATAACGGAATCATGTAAAGGTTGTTTTTTCCTAGAGAACTGAGGGATCAACGATAACCCAGAGACTAATATAAACCTTAATTAATACGAAAGTAGATGGTTGTTAATGCCAAGTTATGTCATAGTGCCCACCAAGTCAAGAATAAGTTTATAAAAGCCTATTTCTGAATTCATAATTCAGGTTTCACTCTTCAAATGGCAATAACTTCAACAGTTTGAAGCATGCTTCTTCTGTTCACCAGTTTAAAATATTCTGATGTATTGATCTAATCTCCTGTCTCAACTGGGTGATGAGTTATGGCACTGCTAAACGCAACTGAGCCTCTAAAGCGTAGGATGCAAGTGAATAAGTGCGGAAGTTTCACATAACGTACTATTCAGAGGTATTTATAAAAATTTTACTCTGGTCAGTGTTTGTCAAGTGATGCACCCTATCAAATCAAATAACTTTCTTATTTTAAATGATCCGGCCACAATATTTACTAAAGACTATAAAGAAACGTTACATTAAATTATATAAGTTGAACTAATCATAGACATTGGAGTTGTTGAGAAAACATTCTTAAGCTAGTGTCATCAATCCACACTATATATGTGTCATATCACATCACAAAGGAAAGCTCTCCGAAGCCGTTGAAGTGAAAACAGCAGTAAGATGAGGCTGCGTACAATTCTCGATGATCTTCCTTACAGTAGTGGACTGGATTCAGAAGATGGGCACATTCCGTAGCTACAAAAGGCAGGACTGGACTACGTCAACTCCTAGCTTAGTGACAGGGAGTGAAGTGATAGAACATGTTGACCACTTCACCTATTCGGGAAGTTGTATCAGCACCAACGGATTGATTGGTGACGAAATCTCAGCACGAATCCAAAAAGCTCGGGCTACTTTCGCTAACTTACACCGTCTCTGGCGTAGGCGTGACATCCGGCTATCAACCAAGGGACGTGTGTACTGCTCAGCAGTTCGCTCCGTCCTTCTCTACAGCTCTGAAACATGGCCAATACGAGTTGAAGACATGAAAAGGTTGACTGTTTTTGATCACAGATGTCTACGATCTCTTTCTCATGTTAGGTGGTATAATAAGGTAAGTAATGTTGACGTTAGGCGTAGAGTATTGGGCAAAGAGGGAAAATCAATCGACGAGGCTATAAAGTTACATAGATTGAGATGGCTAGGTGACGTGCTGCGCATGCCTAACCATCGTCTCCCCCGGCGGGCATTACTAGCTGATGTAGGTGCAGGTTGGAAAAGAGTAAGTGGTGGCCAAACAAAAACATGGCCTCATCAATCCATGAAATCCTGGACAGTTAAACTGAGTCAGGTAGGGAGATGCATAGTTCCGGGTTGGGGCCCTCGGGACTCTAAGAACCAATGGCTGGAAACAATAGGTGACATGTCTCAAAATCGTTGTCAGTGGCGCAGATGTATTCAGTCTCTGTAATCTTTCATATTCCCTTCTACCATTACTCATTCTGTTTCACTCTTATACTTGTCAAAACTCTATTGATTCTCTTCACTCATTTTCTTGTCTATCTTTGTGTGGTATTTGGAACGTGGCAACTCGAAGTGCTGCACTTCTGTGCCAAGTTCTATGTTGAATCCAGTAAACATTACTGTGTAACACTGTGAGACTTTATCGAAACAAATTTTACTCATAATGGGATTACACTCTACCACAGTGCACAAGTTTTATCCTTGTATCAATGATTGAATCCAGACAGACAGACATACAAAAGTACACTGGAAGACAGGGATTCCTTGGGTAATTTATATTTTATCTCGTGCTAAAGTCAACAAGTTGACATAAAACGCTTCAGGAACATTAAAAAAACAAGGGTGATGAAGATCCTCGATAGCTAAAAGCAACGGTTACCGATCACCCTCATTGAGATAAATCTAAAACAAATCATTCTCTTTAACCTAACTGGACAGAACCACTTTAACCGAGACAGGCGACATAGAAAGTAGCAGCAGTATACAATTTACTGTCCAGCAAATATGTAGAATTTTTAATAGTTCGTTTGTAAGCATTAGATTAGTCTTCTTTGACGAGTTGATCACGGATTGATATCAGTCAGAAAACCATTGAAAATTACATTACTTGTTATAAATGAAACCATCCGGTCGGGAGTAAAGATAGAGTTACCACCAATGAGAATGATGGGTGGTCGCGCTAAAATCACGATTTCGTAGAAGTCAGAATTCATGGAATGGCCATTTAATCGGGTCCCAGTGGCTGACGAATGGTATACAAGCAGGCTTACTTATAACCAGAATGTGCTGGGCTTGAGATCCATTAGGTACGTACTGCCGATGATTCCCAAACTAGGATGGTTCTCTAACTGATATCAATCCGTGATCGACTCGTAAAATATATAGAAGGAAATAAAGATGAAGTGAGCACACGCTACGTAGACGACTAAGTGATATCGAACCCAAGACAGATCCTCAGGTGATATCTAAACCCGAAGCGACTTGTTAGGTGTAAGTCTGGAAGTGACAAAGAGAAGATCACTTTTGCAATTAATAGTGCTCTCTGAGCTGGTTGGTTTAGTTGCGAAGCTTTCGTCGTCCTTCTGGACAACATCTTCAGCGCAATATTTAGCATAAAGTGAAATGATTTAAATTTCTTCATGAGTGATATAATTGCGTCTCCTGGTAACTATCTTCCCATATGTATTGACCATTTTCTATTGACTTGAATTTTAAACTTTCTGGTCACCTGATTTACTTTTTATTAGTTGGTATATTTCGTCTATATTAACGTGCTTGTTAATTGCATTTTCGTTTGAGTACCAGGCTTCTAGGAATTCCCTGGCACTTTTGGTGTTTCCTCTGTCTAAGATTTCGACATTATCCCAATCAAATTGATGTCCATTACTGTCTATATGCAATGATACTAAAGAATACATATCGTGTCTTTTCACGGCTGATTTGTGTTCTTGGATTCTGATTCGAAGGGGACGCCCACTTTGGCAGATGTAATGCTTGTTGCAGTCCATACAATTTATTTTGTAAATGGTACTAATTTTATCCCCTTTTTCTGTTGGATCTTTCGGTTTGCATAATATCGAATTAAGCGATTTGACTGGCTTGTGTGCTATATCTATATCAAACGGTTTCAGTATTCTAGCTGTTATTTCAGAGATATTTCTCATGTATGGTAGAATGAATTTTCTTGTGGTCTTCGATGACGGTTTCTTGTTGGTGTTTTGATTCGACTTTAAACACTTTTTGATGAAATTTTGTGGATAACCATTCTTTTTGAAGACCGTTTGTAGGTACTTTTCTTCCATTCTTTTCAACTCTGGAGTGCTACAATGTGTTTGAACTCTTTTAAACAATGTCTGCATACAGTTTCGTTTGTGAGTAACTGGATTATTGTAAATCATCCACCTGAGCTACAAATCTTCTCTATTATTTCAGAAGATCACTTTAGGGCGATCGTGTAGCCGGTTGTAACTGATGGAGGGAACAAAGTGGAATCCAGATGTACAGATGCTTTCGTTCCATGTTCGTTAGAAAACGAAGGCAGTATTTTGTTTCATAATACGACCCAGTGAGTGTTTTACTTGACTGAGTTTCAGAACACCCACAACACTCGAAATTATAATGTCTAAAGTTGGTCAAGACAATACCGATTTCCTCACTCAACAAAACACAAAACGGATGCATCATTACATAACAAAGCACACCATTCTTAGAGGAAATAAACTGATCAAACATTTTATGCTTGTTACCGCTTAGCTTTCAATTAGAAAACACATTTCCACTTCACTTGATTTGAATAGCTAAAATTAATAAGCATAAACATAGAAGTGGTATACAAATCTACAATCTCTACCGCACAACAACAACAAGTCTTTCAAATTTGTTGACAAGCCTACTCACTCCACACTTATATTTCCTTATCACATTAAAACAGACATCAAATCTATGTAATGGCGAAAAAGAAGGTAGGTGGGAGGCAGAATGGGGGAAAAAAGGGGGCGATTAGGAAAAACAGACAAAATTTGTAAGAAATAATAATTTCTAAAATTGTTGACAACTCTGTGATGGTGATGACGATTATGTTGTTTTTTTTTCACGAGGATTTCCCCTTCAGTTCATCTTCTTCTTCTATGTCTTTCTGCTTCCCTTCTTCTAAGGTTACTTCCCACTTTGCTTCTTTTTACCCCCTATTCGAGGTATATCGAAACTACAAAGATAATTTAATTTTCAGTATATATTCTCCAGGAGACTGATTTGCTCTCTGTCTCCTTGCTAACTTTATTACTGTTGTTTTTCAGTGGTGGTCTTGTTTACATATACGTATTCTGTTATTATCATTAGTGGGAATAAAAGAAAATGATGTTTACATGTAGATAGATAGATAGATCATTGAGGAATCAATTCATTGAGACAGGATTAGTCTATTCACACACACACCGGTAATATTTGTGTGTACATAAATATGACAGTACTTACGTAGAGATTAGATATGCATATACACATATAAAATCTAGTGGTTGTAAAGCTTGTTTATTGTTGTTGTTTTTTTCACATCTCAAGCCTAACATTTATCAGCTTCATAACAGTGATGTCTTGCATTGGAAGTTATTATCGGGTAAAAAATCTATAAAAAAATAGAAAAGCAACTAAAAACCACAGTCATGATGATAACTAACCATCAGTGGCCGACTTCAATCACTGGACTACCTAATGTGGTTACGTTTGCCCATACGAGTTAGAGTACTATTGAACACTCCAGCAATACGCACTGTAACCCCATTGGGGATTGAATCATAAACCTTGAGGTTACAAGGCGAGATTGTTGAGCATTCAGCTTATCAATCCTAACTTCTATCAATTCTTTAAAACAATTAGTTCCCTTTATGAATTTAGATGAGGCAATAAGAAGACGTAATTTGTCTGAATCGTGTGTGTAATGTATTTGCGCAACACACATTTCGAACAATCTGATCCATCAAACACGGACTTGTCATAGGAATATTGATATGAAATTAATAAAGAGGTAAGAGGTGAGAAAATAGACTACTTAGGTCAAGTTAAAAGGACATATTGAGGGTCAAAATAATAATGAAGATCACTAAATCAAATAAAAGAGGTAATAGTACATCTACCCTGGTTGGTATCAAAACAAAGTTTACCACGGAAGGTTTAATGTGACGACGAATTGTTTTTGTACACATAAAGGTGGTTTAAACTTTCTAATTGCCAGCTAGGGTTTCTACAAACTTTAGGATACACCCCGAAGACGTTTAATAGATAGGTTTAAAAGTTCTGTTAACGTCAATTTTATGTCCTGTCTCTATAATATGTTTCGCAACAGAAGAGACTGTGAAGCCAGTATATTTATCTAAGCCCTGCGAACATGCGAAAAATGATGTCACATCTCACTGTATTTACTTATTTGAATGTACGTGTGGACACACATACATAGGGAGGACTCATTGATCTCTGCAAGTAATGACTAGCTTCAGAGCATATTCCTAAATGGCTCCAGAAACAAATGGAATCTTCAGAACCCATTAATGGTGAGAACAGGAGACCTAGCTCCTCTATTGTCAAACATATTATAGAGACAGGACATAAAATTGACGTTAACACATCTTTTAAACCTATCTATAAAACGTGTTTGGGGCGTATCCTAAAGTTTGTGGAAGCCCTAGCTGGCAATTAGAAAGTTTAAACCACCTTTATGCGTTCAAAGCAACAATTCGTCATCACACTAAACCTTCCTTGGTAAACTTTGTTTTGATACCAGCCAGGGAAGATGTACTATTACCTCTGTTATTTGGTTTAGTGATCTTCATTGTTATTTTGACCTTCAATATGTCCTTTTAACTTGACCTAAGTCTATTTTCTCACCTCTTAACTCTTTATTAATTTCATGATATATATTCCTATGACAAGTCCGTGTTTGATGGATCAGATTGTTCGAAATGTGTTGCACGAAAATACATTACACGATTCAGACAAATTACCTCTTCTTATTGTTCTATCAATTCGTTCCGTGTAGACCGACCACCAATCAATGTCATCGGTGAGTATTTTTCTTTATATCCTACCTGATGGACTTTATTGGTCATAAATTCTCACTGGAACTCTAGGTAACTTTCCTATCTGATTGCCATCAATCCATGATCACACCTGATGCCAATAAAATTCCTGTAAGCTATAATTAATCTGATACTCACTAGTGATTAACTACAGGATCTAGTTGCCTGGTGTTCTAGTAAGAAGTTATGAACAGTGGGGACCATTAGATCGGGTATGAGAATAGATGCTCGTCGATGATAATGTCTGACGGTAGCACTAAAATTCGCGAATCAATAGAAGTAAAAATTGACGAGACACTGGATTCCATTCCAGAGGAAGAATATTTAATGACTTAGCCTCTTAACCTGAATGTCATGAGTCATTGGTACGTACTGCTGAAGTGTCCAAAACAAGTACGAAACAGTCATTCAGGGATTTTATGGTTAACAGTGGTTCTCTGACTGAAACAGACTCATAATTAAACTTGAAACTAGCCGAATCTTTTAGAACCAACACACGAAAATACCTCATTTTCCACTCGGTTAAATGCACCAAAATTTTAAGCATCTTCTTACGTCCTTGAAGAAAAATCTTTCAACATGCCACTTGGTCTGCTTTGAAAAATCAAGTAAATTGGAGGTCAAAATATATTTTAGATCAAACTAAATTCCATCAAATGATAAACTGTAGTTTACTGTTTTACCTGAAAATTCTGTACAAACATGTTTTTCAGAGTAAAGTCGTTAATGTCAGATGACTGGAGGCAATCGTCAGGAAACCTTGGACCTATGTTTTGTGCTTCTTGGCACTCGTCAGGGAGGAGTATCTACAATCTTCAGGGAACTCATGTCCCATCACCCTGTGATTCAGCAGGAGACATTTATTATTATTATTACTATTATTTTGTATTCTCTTGGGTACCGAGTGGAAAATAAGACTTCAGCAGTAAACCTTCATTTTTCCTTTTCTACATAGTCTTCTATAACTGCCTTTACGGTTGCTCTTGAGCTATCATTTCCTCTTTACACGACCTCCACCATATCACTTTCTGACACCAAACTTGTCATTTTCCCTTCAAGTTCCATTTGAGGACCTGTTGTATTTACTAGTTCGCGAGTTTACTAGTTGGTCATAAGTCTGGAAAACGACAGAATGTTGGACGTCAGCCTAGGGAATTCGCCACCCACAGAATCAATTCAATCGTCACAGAAACTTCAGTGCACAGAAAACATATAAAAAGCAAACTTATTCTTTATTGAAACTGGACAGACAGGATGATGTGGGCTGGTAAAAGCCTAATCGGCCGATGTGTCTTCTTTCCACTGAAGCAAAAATGAGCTTAAGTACATGGAAGGTGTTCGCAAGATGTTTGAATTCTGATGACAGGGCACCTCAAGTCGAAAAAATAAGCTTTAGGTCCTCAAAACTACCGACTCTAGAGTCAATTATCTACTCTGGTCATCCAGACGACAACCGCCAGCACACTGAATAAGTGGCCATCACGATGCTGCCAACAGTTTCGAAATCTCTTATGTAGATACAGGTCAAGGGCATTTTATTCAGTTCTTCGGTTTTACGTTTTATTTGCCTATTTTAAAGCTTCCTGTAATAGCGACACTGATCGTCAGTGTTACTGTTGTAGTTGTAGTAGTAGTGTACCTATTCTCTACTTTTTGATGACATATCTTTACTAAGTTAATTAGTGGACGGTGATCAGAATTGGAATCCACCAGGATATGCATTTCGTCCCACTCTCGGGACTCGTCAGCTGGATGTACCTGCGTTCCCTAGTGAGTGAGTGAGTGAGTGAGTGAGTGAGTGAGTGAGTGAGTGAGTGAGTGAGTGAGTGAGTGAGTGAGTGAGTGAGTGAGTGAGTGAGTGAGTGAGTGAGTGAGTGAGTGAGTGAGTGAGTGAGTGAGTGAGTGAGTGAGTGAGTGAGTGAGTGAGTGAGTGAGTGAGTGAAAGTATCCCCACCTGAGGCTCGAACCCAGTACCAATAGTTTCAAACGCCAAAGTGTTATCCAATCAACTACTTAGGCCACGACAGCCAACTTTTTCTTGTACAACGGTTATCAGTTATAATTTTATTCAATTTGGGCTTTTCCGTTATTTGAAATGCTCGTCCCATGAGTACTGGGATCTAGCCTCAATTAGAAAAACCATCATTGACTCACTGGAGAATGCAAGTACATCTAGCTGACGAGTTCAAAACAGGACGAATTGCATGCCGTCTAGAAGGATTCCACTGCAAGTCACCATCCACCAAATAATCAAATATCTTCGAAACATCTGCATAAGCAGTCGACACGTCAACCTGAGATCGAGCACTTCAGTCCAATGAATCAACGAGGAAGTCCAAGTTGAATTAAATATATCTCTTTTTCCTAAAAAAAACAAAACTCAAGAGGTATTCTAATAAGTATTTTCAAAGCTGTAATCCCTTAGTAGATCAACAAAATAAAGTGGCGGAATGAATATATATATATATATGGCATTTATACTCATTCATTCTTGTTTCTAAAAATGATACTTAAATAGCTCAGCAGCAGACATTATTTCCCCAAAGGAAAAGAAACAATCAAAATATGTTGTATATACACACATAAAGAAAAGATTCACTTGTCTAGCTTTGAAGAATGGGATGTTTACTTCCTTTTTTTTCCCATTCTCCTCCTCTTTTTTTATTTTCTCCTTCATTAACTCTTTTCTATGCTATTTAGTGGTTGTTTAACGATGTAAACATCGAAACAAGTTCTTCCTTGTTTTTTGTCCAGACGTGACCAAAAGACGTTTTTATAATGATATATATATATCTGTCCATAGTTTGCCTACACGCTTATTTTTCCTTCCTTCACGTTCTCCAGTGGAACATAGGGCTTCAAGCTAGTGGCTTGAAGTTTCTGTAGCAGTGCTTATTTTACAGGATGGGGTTGCTAGCCTCATGCCCAACCTTTCCTCTTCACCAGTATTATTTCTGGCTTGGCGAGCGAGGTAAAGGAGTGCGTCGGCCGGGGATCGAACCCTGGACCATGTGCATGGTCGGCGAGCATCCTAACCGCCATACCACCAACGCACATACACGCTTATGAGTATGTCTTTATTAAATGTTCTCAGTGAGAATGATCTCACTTCCAACCTTGTCAGTCTATAACTAGTTATTAACAAAGTAGAATTTCGGCACATCTTTTGTTTTTATTCCTTTACGCTCCGAGTGAAACATAAGACTTCAAGCTACATCTCTGAAGTTTCAGTAGCAGTGGTGTTTCTTTTTAAGGGGGTGGGGTTGCTAGCCTCATGTCCAATCTCCCCTCTATCGTTGGGACTATAACCGACTAAGGGAGGTAAGAATGTGCGCCTGTCTGGACTCGAACCCCGGGCCACGTTCATGGTCGACCAGTACTCATTCTGCCGCTGAACCACCGATGTATTTGGCACATTTGATAGAATATAATTCCATATATTGAGTGATTCAGTATAGAGTAAATGAATGATGTTTTGACCACAACTGTTTACTGCGCTCATAATCATATCAGTAAGCATTTACAGGATTTCATAACTTTTTCTATATAATCTCACTCACTGTTGTTTGCTTATTGCAATTTTCCATATATATATCCGGTACAGACATTGGTTGCATCATTTCCGTCACAAGCGTTTACTAATGATTCGATGAACAAATATTCTCCCTTTCTCTCCCTCTCTCTATTCGTCTAACTATAACTAAAAGTGTGATTTCAACCAAGTGAATGCATTGAAATGGCCAAACTTTTTCCCAGATTTTCTAACTTAGCAGGGTTAATCATTCTAGATGTAGGCAAATTCTTATGGTCTACTGTATTTGCCTACGTAGGTTTCTTATTAAGATTCAAGTATTGGTTTGTAGGGATTTGACTGATCGGTTACAGGACTTCATCATGACCTGAGATGGGTTAGGGAACCATAGGAAACCAGCAGGGAGTACCAGACAATCAGCCGTTTCATCCTAGTTTGGGACTCTTCACATTACGCATCCAACAACAGGATTCGAACGCAACACCTTCTGGTTACAAGGCTGGCTTGTAGACAGTGAAACCACTGGGATCCGATCCAATGGCCAGCCCATGAATTCCAGTGTCTGCCAATTCACGACATAGCGCGACCACTAGGTAATGCCATCGCTGGTGATTATTTTTCCTCAACCACGAACTGCTGGTCACGACTTCCCACTAGAACCCTGGGTAACTAACTCTCCGAGTACGACAAGTCGCTAGTGAGCATCTAATTGATATTCAAGTATTGGTTGGCAAGGATTTGATTGATTGGCTACAGGATTTCATCGTGAGTTGACATCGGTTAGAGAACTATTGGCAAACCTGGGAGTATTGGATAGCCAACTGTTTCGTCCTAGTTTGGGACTCTTCGTTGGTACGCACCCTCGTTATCAAGACTCAAAGTAGGTTGGCATTTAAAACAGCCAATGACAAACTCAACTAGAGACAAACTTTATTGGCTTAAGGACCTGACAAATTCATTTAGGAAAAATGGTGTAACTTACTAAATACCATGCAGTAAAAATTAGGTCAATTACACAAATTCTACCATTATCTGATTGGTCTTATGATTTCTTTGTTAAATATAATTACGATTGTACAGCAGCTTATGAAAATGAATCATCGAAAAGAAAATTTTCTTCGCTGTTTACGTCTTTTTCTTATGACTCAATTACACATGTCAGACTAGTAGATCGGGATCAGTTAGATTATCGGAACATAAGAATTCAATTTGATCTAGATCGATTGACCTGGCTAAGTTAAATAATCTGGTAAAAGAACTCGGCCATTGTGATGCATTCACTTGTATACTTTCATTGGACACTAGTAACCAGAGTGATGTGTCTAGTCCTTTCTTTGGTGCAGACTGAATTCTGTCAGTTAGGTTTGCGATGTGGCCGCCATTCTAGGTGGCTCGCCATCACGGTGCACTTTTAACTGTTGATGTTAGATGGTTAGAGGCAATCGGCAGGGAGCCTTGGAACTAGGTTTCATGCTAGTTGGCACTCACCAGTCACCAGGGCGTATCTGCAGCCTTGACGGAAACACTTGGTGATGCGGGTTCGAATCTCAGAAGGGACATGAGTTCCTTCAAGGTTTCAGACAGGCCTTGGTGACTGGTGAGTGCCAACTAGCATGAAACCTAGGTCAGCAGACTGGGCTTCCTGCCGATTGCCTAAGGTCATCTAACATTGACTTGTAGGTAATCATACAATAAGTCGAGATAGAGTGAGGGTATTAAAAAGTAATATTATTGGGTGAGCGGTCAGATTAATCATCGAATATTTATTCATCAATTCAATTGCAAACACATCAATACCGGACAAATGTACTCCAAACCACTGAAGTCACTTTGACCAAGAATGACTCCTCACTTGTCAATCCATCCCCTGGTTTTGAAATACTTTACCCAACGGTCTTAATAGTGTTCGAGAAATGTGGACAATCAGGCACTCCAAGACGTCAATAAGCTACGTTACATGACACTTCGACTTACTGTATTTTACTACTGTGTTGAAGTTAATAGTTGGGAAAAGACTGTGAGAAAGAATCGCCTAATAGGATGCATATATTTTTCAGATATTTTCGCAATTCAGTTAATTATGACCATATTTTCCCCTCAGTCCACACCTTACCTGGAAGTTCCCAAGTGAAGTCAATCTCCTGCTACAATCAGAAAACTAGGATCTACTTAAATGAAAGCCAGCCTCCCCATTTACAATCAACCAAATTATCCTTCAAATAAGTTGAGATATTATTTGACTTAATTAGTTTCCTTTTGAAGTAACTAACTCTAAACTGTGTGTTTGCCACTGAATAAACGTGAGGAGAATAAACTTCAGCTAGAAATGACACAAAAAGACTCTTCTACCAAATGCTTGAAGTTCCGTAAATGTAGACAACTCTAAAGTTCTAGGCTCAATAATAATGCGTAAACTAAGCGGTCCTGGAAAGACACAGACACGAGAAAACCAGGCAGGCTTTAGACCAGAAAGAGGGTGCATTGATCATTTCTTCACTCTTTGACAAATTCTGGAACATAGGCATACTTACCGGCATCCGTCCAACAATCGTTATATTTCTTGACCTGAAGGCAGCATTCGATTCTGTCGACTCACAGGTACTATGGCGATGTTTGGCTGTCAAGGAGATGCCGAGAAAATACATTGCATTGATCAAGGCACTCTACTTGAACTCATGCAGTTAGGTAAGAGCTTATGGCAAGCTGTAATCCGAAGTGGTAACAACTAGTAGTGCGCCTCGGTGTGGGATGCCCACAATCCCTGTTTCTCTTTAATTTCATCATAGATGTACTAATGGAATTAACCCTAACTGCTGACTTCAGAGACTCGGGGATTGACTTGTTACCAGGGAATAATCTCATTGATTTAGAATATGCAGATATGCTCCCGCCAAATGTAAGATGATGCAAAAGGACTGGACTGGACTACATTGACTCACTCCTAGCTTAAAGATAGGCAGGAGGGAAGTGTTAGAGCGCGTTGAACACTTCACTTATTTAAGAAGTTGCCTCAGCTAACAACAAAAGGTTGGTCACTGACGAGATCTCAGCACGGATACAGAAGGCTAGTTTCGCATATACCAGTTTAAGCCGTCTCTGAAGTAGACGTGATATCCCGCTGGGTGTAGAACAAATGGCGTGCGTACTGCTCAGCAGTCCTCTCCGTACTCCTTTATGGCTGTGAGTGAGACATGGCCATTGAAAGTGGAAGACATGAAAAGGCTGGCTAGCTGTCTTTGATCATAGGTGCCTGCGTTCTATCTCCCGTGTGAAGTGGTAGGTGTAATAGGGTGAGCAATATTGAGGTTAGGCATCGGTCGAGTGTTACGTATGCCTAGCCATCTCCTTCCTTGACGGTGTCCAATGTTAGCTGACATAGGATCATGTTGGGAAAGAGCCAGTGGTGGTGAAACCGAAACATGGCTTCATCAGTCAGTGAATTCCATAACAGTTAGTTAAAGCCAGCAAGCCAGCCGGTGACGTAGGGAGGTGTAGACATCCTGGTTGGGGTCCTTGGGACGGTAAAATCCATTGAAGGCTAAAAACAATTGGTGATATGGCTCATAATCGTTCTCAATAGCTGGTGCAGACACATCCACTCCTTGTGACTTATAGTACTCAATAAAACTATATGGTTCTTTGATATTAGTATTCTTTATAGCTCGTATCTCTGTTTACTGTCTCGAATTTGCTTTGTGTGCTGTATGGAGTGTGGCGACTTGAACTGCTGCACATCTGTGCAAAGTTCTAAGTTGAAACCAGTCAATCAAACAACTCAATAACCTGGTTGCATATCCCTTAGAATGAAAAGAACAAAAATTCCTTGTCAACTAGGCGTATGATCCATAGTTCCATCCCTCGTCGATTCGTTCCTAAACTTCGCTTAGCTGGTAATATGTTCGCTAAGAGGGAAGGTTGCACATAAATCTAACAACATCACCCCTTAAAGAATACCACAAACATCACCACTAAATATTCAAGGCTTAAGGCTGGAGCCCAATGTTCCACATGGAACATAAAGGAATAAATTCAAAAAACAAACCATTATTGATGAAACCTACGAAGTGCGAAACTTTGGTCCACGGTATTTTGTTGATCATCTTCGATTAATCTTTAAAGTCGAAAATGTAAAATCCACTGCAGCTGATGACTATGTCTTGTCATTTAGATAAGTCAGTCATTTATTTTGACCAAGACGAATTTAATACGGATAATTACGTTTAACAAGACACACCTTCATTGCTGTGAATTTAGTGTAGAAATTTGTGACAGTCAAAAACGGGAACAAGATCTGGATCTTTGAAGTTTATGTGAATCAGTGCTTCTGTGTGGTTCACATGGAAGGCCACAAGGAACTCTGGTAGGCAGCGAACCAACCAACAAATATGCAGAGGCAAATGCAGATGGGCTGGACATATTCTAAGGAGAACGTTGGTTTTTTTAAATTTTGATTACAGCTTGATGCCACACTGTATTTTCAATACAAGTATGGAATTCTCAGCATGGATATCGGTAGCCCATATTTTGCAGGCCGACCATAGATATCGGGTGTGCGTCGGCAGGGGATCGAACCGCACGTACTGAATGCACTCCAAAGTAACCCGAATAGGAAATGACAAGTTCGATGTTGGTTCGATGGTAACATGTAAGAGATCGTGTGAACAGGAAATGAAGGTTTCTAGGTAATCTTGGAACCAACTGAAACAGATTGCAGAAAACAGGGTGTAATAGAGATGTGATGCTGATGCCCTGTGTTTCTAGTGTAGGTTTTCAGGGAATTGATTGGTTTATGGATTTCATCATTAGCTGACATGGGTTAGAGAACCACTGAAAATCAGGAAGTACTTGAACAGGTGTTTCATCCTAGTTTGGGACTCTTCACAGTACTCACTCACCAACAGGGTTCGAACCCAGGACCTTCTGGTTACAATGCGAGCTAGCTCGTAGACCACTAAGCCACTGGGACCCTAGCCAATGGCCAAGCCAAGAACTCCGGCTTCTTCCAGTTCATGATATAGCGCGACCGCAAGCCAATGTCATCGGTGAATAATAATATGCAATAATTGTAATAAACGTGTTGATTTCCATACAGTTTTTCTCCACCTGTAGACATTCAGAAGGAAAAAATGGCTCTCAGAGAGCTCGTTCTTCTAAAACCTTTTATTTCTTCTCAAGTCTAAGTCAGATAGGAAGATAATCTCCGTCACGTAACCTGAAACATACACCCACAATTAAACATGAGACAGATAAGTGTAAAAAGTCAGACAAAGTGCGTGTGGTTTATCTTTACAGCAAAAAACAAGCATCTACTGAAATTCGAAGGAAATTCAGCTCATATCAGTGTAAACTTTTTTGTTGTGTAAAATGCAAAAGGATTAATCAAAAAGATATCGATTCAAAAGCGATTCAGTTTAACACTGAATTTTCAAAAGAATGGATGCTGAACAAAGAGTACTCTTTTCGATGACCCCTTCATCATCAGGCTCTACAATTGTATGTACATTATAGCGAATGAATGAATTAGTGTTATGAACGACATTAATGTCTAAATAACATCAAATCAATAATATTGATAAATTACAGCTGAACAGTATCAACATAAAATAAACTGAATGTCAGAAGAATTAGGAAAGATAATAGTACAAATTCATGAGTTTATAGTTTCTACTGAGGGCCAAGGCAGTAGTAGGGGCTGGACTTGTTTCTTTTGAACACAGAGCACTGGTTGTTTGAGAAGAATTGCAATAGCCTCTGCTGTTTGGAGCAAGCGGTGCTTCGATGTTTTTGGCAATTTGTTAGGCACCCGGTATATTATGGAGAAGGATTCTTCTACGCTGGCTTTGTGACCGGTTTGCACCAGATGGTCTAGTATCGAGCTGTTAATAGTTTTAACTACACCTTTACTTAGCCATAGTGGGGTATGTTCTCGAGCACGAAAAATCAAGTTGCTATAGCAACGGCCAATATAACTCGCTCCACAAGCGCAGTTGAATTGATAGATACACTGAATTAATGAAACTATACAAAGTTATTTGCACTGTCTTCGTTATGTATTCAGATGAATGGAGACTCATCATGAAAAGTTATTGCATAGAACATAAGGCAAAAAAATTATCCAGATAAACTAAGTCAACTTTGAAAAAGAAATCGGTAAAAACACTTCGGTAATTAATTAGTTTGTTAGGGAATCTGATAGCCTGCTAGGTGACATGTTCCCCTTTTTGGCTATCAGGATGATGACCTCTATGGAATAAATAATGATAGGGCAAACTGGTGGATGGTGACTAGAGGTGGACTCGTCAACTGGATGTACCTGCATTCCCCAGTGAGTTAGTGAGCGATGATGTTCCCACTGAGGCTCGGACCCAGAAACCATAATTTCAAATGCCAAAGTGCTATCCAGGAGACCACTTGAACCACGACAGCTACCTGTTTCTCATGCAATGAGTATCAGCAATCACTTAGTTCAAATAGGACTTTCCCGTGCTCGTCCTATGGGTACTGGGATCGAGTCCCAGTGGGAACACCATCATTCTCACTCACTCAATTACTCAATGGTGAATGAAGGTACACCCAGCTAACGAATCTAAAACAGGACTAAATGAACGTTGTCCTGGAGGATTCCACTGTCTGATTGTACATATTCGAAGCATCCGCACGAGGAACTGACATGTAAATAAAGGCCGAACACTTCAATCTAGTCAATCGACGGGGAAGTTCAAACTGCATTAAATAAATACACACCAGTTATGAATATATTTCACTGGCCGATATTACTATTACTTAGCCCCATTACTTAGGACTTTTCAATAATGCCTCCCAACGACCCCATCGAGAAATCTAACTTAGAAACTTGTAGTTATTATGCAGCCGTTTGAATCTAAAGACCGGGAAATTCTAACATAGATTGCCATCGAAGAGTATCTGTTGATCCACTCGACCTTTGGCTAGGATCGTTGGTATACACTATTGAAGAGTTCCATACTAGAACGCAACTAATTAATTAATTGGTTACAGGATTTCATCATGAGCTGACATTGGTTAAAGGACCATTGAAAAACCTGGGAGTACTGGACAGCTGTTTCGTCCTAGTTTGGGACTCTTCATCAGCACGCGCCGACCGGGTTCGAACCCGGTGGGTGACTATGCCTTGATTTCACACAGTATTTTGGTACAAGTATGGAATTTTCAGCATGTGTGATCGGTAGCCCAAATTCAGAAGGCCGACCATTGATATCAGGTGTGCATCGGCAGGAAATTGAACCCCACATCATTTGTATGGTCGGCGAGCGTCTTAAACACTGTGCCACCGAAGCACTACTACTACTACTATTCACTCCTTCATTTTCTTTCATGATAAGACACCTATCTTGAAAGCACTCAGAACCGTAAAACATGACAGTTACAAATACATGATGCATTTATACATTTTATTTAACATCATTTTCTGAGAATTTCAATTCTTCAGCATATATATATATTATAATTGGTGATAAACTAGCGGGGAAAAAATAATCTGAGACTAATCCACTTCAAACATATGTTATAAGAAAAAAGAAAACTATCTCTTTCCCTAATACGATTATTTCCCTTGAGGATATACATGCAAACTTGTGTTATTCGTCATTTTTTCCTTATCCCGAAAATATAAATGAACGAAAGAAAATCAGCTAAAGTTATCGATAGCAAAAAAATAGATATGGTGATAAATTATTTTATTAAAAATCTAATGGTGAAATTCTGATGTAACAAATATCTATTTATCTACCCATCTATCTACCTATCCACCTATCTACCTATCTACCTACCTACCTACTTAGAGTGAAACTCAGAAAGATTTTACTAACATGTAGGAAGAGGGGCAAGGGTTGAAAGCCTCTTGTAGACTCAACCCTCGTGTTTTGTACAAATCCAAGTGTTAATAAAATTCTGAGGAATGACTGACAATTTTCGCATTACTTTTTCACACCTATATGTATATCTCTCATGCTTGTTTTCCAAAAAGAGAGCAGTATAAAGGTGAATCTTCCTCTTCATTGCTTACTGACTGAAGCCGGTGTCCCTCAACTTGCTTTTTTGTCTCCTTCTCCTCTTTTTTCTTTCCTTTTACATGACTTGCCTTGTTCGAGAGAAATAAAGTTTGATAAATACGCTGACGACTTTACTGTTTAGTTGTCAGTTACTTCCCAAGCTGACTATTCCAAACTGAATAGCATTCTATCCGACATTAGCCAATGTTCTAAGCTAACTGATCTTACGTTAAATCCCTCCAAATGTCAGACAGTTAGTTTTACCTTCAGGAATAAACGTGATCTTAATGAACTAATTAGTTGACACGATCCTTGTAGCATAGAGGGCACTGAAATAGAAATCTAGTTAAGAGTAAAACACCTTCGTATAGTGCGATCCTCTGATCTCTCTTTGTTATCCCATATCCTGTCTATTTCTACGAAAATGTTCCATCTAACCCACTACAGGAACATAGGGCTTCAGCCGTGCTTCTTTATTGCGTTCGATTCTCTGCTAGAGTTTTCACCTGGCTCCAAGTCTGCCCACATGTTTTTATCTCCTCTTCACATGACCTCCCCCAAGTCACCCTTGCACTGACAACCAACTCGCCGCTTCCCTTTCGGGTTCCACTCGAGCAATGGCTTGTCTAGTGATGTCACTTGATGGCTTCCTCAGAGTATGGCCAATCCATCTCCATTTGTTCCTGCATATTTGTTTCACAATCGGTTCCTGGTTGGTTCGCTCCCAGAGATCCCTGTTGCTGGTCTTTTCTGGCCATCTGATCTTGATTATTGAGCGAAGACAGCTGTTGATGAAGGTCTGTAGTTTGTTTGAGATGCTCTTTATCACGCGCCAAGTCTCTGATCCATCCGTATAGTAGCACTGACTTCACATTGGAGTTGAAAATCCGGATCTGATTTTTCATGCTGAGTGTTGTTGACCTCCACACAGACTTGAGAGTAGTGAAAGCTTGTCTTGCTTTTCCGATTCTTGCTTTGATATCCTCGTCAGTTCTGCCTGTAGCTGAAACGATGCTTCCTAGGTGGGTAGGTAAAAGAGGTAGTTTCTTTCAGGTTCTTTCCATTTATGCTGATCGTTGTCTGTTGTTGTTGTTCTTGTCCAAGAATCTTCATCACCTCTGTTTTCTCTATGTTCACCTGAAGTCCTATCTTCTCTGGGTGCTTCTTCTGCCAACTTTTTGCTTTTCGCTTGCATATCTTCCAGTTTGTGAGAAATTAGACATATATAATCGGCGAAGTCTAGATCCTCCAAGTTTTTTGTGTGGCTCCATTTTATGCCTGTTTCCTGATTGCCCGCTGTTTGTTTCACCTCTACGTTTACAGCTAATTAACTCTTGCATCTCACCTGCTGTACTTTATCCCTCCACTGTCATACTGCGAAGGGTATTAAAGGTTATTAGTAAACTAAGTGGTGTGACACTCACTCAGCTCATTACTATCATAGTCAACAGACACTTGGACAACTCATGTGAGAAATGGTCTAAATCGATATTGTCAGACTCTCAACACCTTCTCTGTTCACAGCTCTTTCCTTGCTGCATCTCATCTGATAGGACTAGAAGTCAGTATAGAAGATTATATGCTCCCACTACCAAGTATAAAAACTCAACGATATCCCATTCTGCCCGTGTTCTATGTGATAAAGATAGTTTTAGACGTGAAAATTACGACTTACTGAGTAATTAGCGTAAGAAAAGAGGCTCATTTATTCTCCCATATTTGTAATTCTACGGTTACACTATTCCTAATATCTTATAATTTCGTGTTATTAATACTACTAATATTATTACTATTATTATTATCATTTTACATTTGTACATTTTGACCCTACTGTTACTGCTAATGCCAAAAGTTGATGTTGCCGATTTTGGTTATGTACTTTTTCTGTAGTTTTTGTTTTTGTTGAGTTAATTAGATGCAATATTGTATAAAGTGCTGAAAATTTGCAAACTATATCATAAGTACGTTTTTCGAATAAAACAAATATTATTATATTAGTATTTTTTCCTTGGGTTCCAAATAAAATATAAGGCCTCAACAACACATCTCCGCTTTGCTCCATTTGGTGCTGTCCACTGAAGCTGGGTTCATGATTGCCCATAATCTCTCATCACCTCCTCCCCAAACGATCTCCTCCATGTAACCTTCGAACACACATTCCACTCCTCGCTTCCCATTCAGAATCCTTGTCGAGCGATAGCTTGTCTAGCGCGATGTCATTCGAAGGCCTCCTCAATGTATGTCAGATCCATCTCCATTTTCTCCTACATGCTTTTTTGAGCAATTGGCTCTTGATTGGTTTGTTCTCAGCCAGAGTTTCTTCTTGCTAATTCTTTCTGACCGGCTGGCCATTTGATCTTCAGAAAGGAGCAAGCGAAGAGGGCGGCTTTTGATAAATGTCTGCGGTAGCCTGTCAGAAATCCTTTTCGTCACACGCCCGCCAAGTTTATGACCCATATAGAAGAACTGAATGACTTCACATTTGTGTTGAAAATCCGAATCTATCTTGTTCTTTATGCCAGCATAAAGAGTGCAGTGCAGAAGATTTCCAAACTGGTTTCAGCTTGATGAAGGCGTATTATGCTTTTCCAATTCTGGATGGCTTTAACATCTTCATCCGTTCCGACTACCTGTGGCTGAAACAATGCTTCCGAGATAAACGAAGCAGATAACCTCTGTCAAATCTCTCCCGTTGATTGTGGGTGATTGGTACTGGTTGTTGTTGTTGTTGTTGATTGGTTATCTATTGTTATTATACTTCGTTTTAACTCTACAAAGTGCGATTTATTAATAAAAGAATTTTCTCGAGTGAAAAAAGTATTCATGCAACTTGATGGAGTTGATATGTGAAGTAAGTACGGTCATTATTACTATTCCCTCGGGTTCTGAATAGAATACAACTTCATCAGCCCATTTTCACTCTGACCTCTTCTCAGCAATCTTTTTTATCTCAATCCACGGTCACCTGTAAGTTTTTCTGTCCCTCTCAAAAGATCTCCCCTATGTCACACGTCGTTGCTTCGGTGGCACAGCGGTTATGACGCTCGCTGACCATGCACATGTTCCAGGGTTCGATCCTCGGCCACCGACGCACTCCTTTACCTAGCTCTCTAAGCCAGTAATAGAGCTGGCAATGAGGGAAGGTTTGGCATGAGACTAGCGACCCCATCCTGTAAAAATAAACACTGCTACAGAGACTTCAAGCCTGTAGCTTGAAGCCTTGTGTTTCAGCACTGGAAACGTGAAGGAATAAAAGAAAGAATAAGGAATGTCACACTTTGATGAACGCCCTACTCATCAATTCGCATTCACCTTCCATCCGAGAGCATGTCTAGCACGTAACGTCACTTGACAGTCTCCTCACCGTTGGTTTAATTCATCTTAATTTTCTTCTACATATTTGTTAGGGAATAATTTCTTTGTTGGTTCAGTGCCTGAGTTCCTTGTGGATAATGTTTTCTGGCCAATATTGTGACTTTCATTATCGATCGAAGGCACATGTTGATCAAAGTCTTCAGGAGCCTGTTGAAGGAACTTTTCACGATCGGCTCATGAAACCTCTGAACTATATGGAAGAACTGCTTTGACATTTGTATTCTACTCCAAATCTAATTCCTTATTCTGATTGCAGTAGAATTCCCAAATAGTCTCAGTTGAATGATAGTCGATTTTGCTTTCGTGGTCTTGCCTTTTCACATCCCCCCCCCAATGACACTGCATGCAGGTGTAAGCTTCTACGTAGATCTGGTAAGTGAAAGATGTGACTTCCCTCAAATTCCTCCTGTTAACAGAGATTGAGGCTTGTTGTTATTGATGGTTATTGATGGGTACCTTCATCACCTCCATCTTTATCACGTTCACTTGAAATTCTACCTTTGGTGCCTCTCCAGCCAAACTGTTGGTTTTTGACAGTGGATATTCTAGTTTGTATGGCTTTAGACAGAAAACATCGGAGTGCTACCCATCCTTCTTTAAAATTAATTCAACCCGATTCAATTATGTTTAAGTAAGAAAGGCCAGTAAATGAAGTAGCTGCAAAAGGACAATTTGCACTAGAAACCTTACATCATAAGACGAATACTTATTACAGAATTAAGTAATACATGTCTCGTAGTACAGTATCGTTCTATTATTAACCCTTATGACAACAATATTCTATGAATATGGTACATATTACTGATTGCAATAAGTAGTTTGAAACCATTCACGTCAGTTAATTCCGCTGTTTGGCCCTAATCAAAATCGGCTACGCAACTGATAAGTGCAGCGACCCTCTGCACATTTAGATCATTTCAATCTGGCTAGCAAGTACTACTGTAATCATAATAATAATGAAGAGTCCCAAGATATGCTGACGAAACAGCTGTCCAGTACTCCCTGGTGGTTTTCCAATGGTTCTCTAACTGATGTCAGCTCATGATGAAATCCTCCAACTGATCAAACAAAACCAGTACTTGAAAATTGATATGCTCACTAGTTAACCTGGGGTTTTAGTGGGAAACTGTGACCAATAGGGTATAGAAGGTTGAAGGTGAGGCAATAACTCATCGAAGGAGACATTGCGAAGTGGTCACGCTATGTTATGAATTGGCAGAAGTAGCAATTCATGGGCTGGCCATTTGATTGGGTCCTAGTGGCTTAATCGTACACGAGCTCTCTGGCCTTGTAACCAGAAGGTCTTAAGTTCGAATCCTGCCGGTGGGTGCGTACTGTCGAAGAGTCTCAAACCAGGACGAAACAGCTGGTGGTTTTTCAATGATTCTCTAACTGATGTCAGTTCATGATGAAATCCCCCAACTAATAATAATGGCTTCTTTTCAGGACAGATTTTATGTACAAAATTTTCAGAGAAAATCATTGCATAGCAATTTCTGTTTGTCTCGGATGTCTAAGTAAAATAGCATTGTTATTATTATTGTTTCCTTTAATTCCTAGAGGAACATAGGGCTTTAGTCTCACGTCTCCACTGTGTTCTGGCTCCACGTCTTCCCACATGCTTTCATCTCCTCTTCACATGACCTCCTCCATGTCACCCTACCCTACCGCTGACGACCAACTCGCCACTTTCCGTTAGGATTCCACTCGAGCCATGGCCTGGCGTGTGATTTCATTTGAAAGTAAAATAGTAACTGACAGTAAATCACATGACAAACTGCTGTCTGACAGGAAACGTAAACCAATCTCTTATGGCATTTCTTCTTTGTCTCCTTAGGGGAATGCATACCATTTAGTTGGAAGCTAATTGAACAAGGTGTAGAACTCTTTCTCTCTTTCCAGAATGGTGGCCACATTGCATATCTGACTGATAGAATTCAGTCTGTACCAAATAAAGGACTAGATACATGACGCCAATTAATAACTAGTGTCCAATCAAAAATTATCATTCTTATTTGAAATGACGAACTAAATAGGACAAAAAGAAAGGGGAGCTGGAACAGGGAGGCAGACAACTGCCAAAATATAATAACTTGACAAATTCTTATCTTTTCTTCTTGGCAAACTATTCACCACAAACAGTTATTTGTTATTTGACAGCTATATTAGTGATATTTTTGTGATATCAGGATTCATAACAAAACTGATCACTTATTTCTTACTTTGCTGTGAGCAATTTATGAATATTTAGCCTGAAGATACTGATAAATCAAAATAACTTTCATTGGACACTAGTAAGCAGTGTGATGTGTCTAGTCCTTTGTTCGATGGTGAAGACTAAATTCTATCAGTCTAGTTTGCAATATGGCCACCATTCTAGGTGGCTAGCCATCACGGCGCACATCGATTTCATGATATTAGGTGGCTGGAGGCAATCGGCAGGAAGTCCAGCCTGCTGACCTAGGTTTTGTGCTAGTTGGCACTCACCAATCGGCAAGACCTTTCTGCAACCTTGAAGGAGCTCGCCTCCCTTCTGAGATTCAAACCCACGCCAGACAGTGCTGCAGTCAGAGACGTTACCACTAAGGTATTCAGGCTCGGTCCAATAGACGCGAAAATCTAAGTTGAATTAAGTAATTAATAAGACCCTTTGTACAAGAGGTGGCACACTTGTTCTGAGTGGTCTAGTGGATAACGCTTTGGCGTTTTAAACTATGGTCACTGGTTTCGATCCTCGGTGGAGACACCATCGCTCACTCAGTGGAAAATGCAGCTAAACTTCCATAATTAACTTTTGAAGAATGCCTTTTACCAGCATTTATTATTATCTAAATAAAATATGTTAGTGTGTTCCCTTTGGGTCCCGAGTTACACATCGTCATTTAAGTCTGTTCTCCGCAGTCCTTTCTACCCTGCTCTGAGATTGACCATAAGCTTCCATCTCCTGCCGACATGAACTTTTCCATGAGACCCTCGGATCAACTGTCACTTCCCACCTTAGGGCCTGCCCAGCATATGGTATCAGCTAATAGTCACCTCGATGTATGTCCAATTCACTGCAATTCCAATCTTCATATTTTTCAGAAGATAAGCTGTTAGCAGCTCCTTTGCACAGCCTGAGTTCCATGTTGCTGATCCTTTCCAACCAGTCATTTGATCTTCATTATGGAGAAAAGTTGGCTGTCTGTTGATGAAAATCTGCAGTAGCCTGATAGTAATGCACTGTGTAACGCATCCAGTCTACGGACCACAACTTGGCGTTAGTGTTGAAAATTTGAACCCTGTTCATTAATCTGAGTAGTGTATATCTCCACAATGTCTTCGGAATATAATGAAGGTCTGCCTTGCTTTACCAATCCTGACTGCCTCTGACATATTCATGTTTGTCTATAGCTGAGACAGTAATGCTTAGGTGAGTGGGAAAGACTAATTCTACTGCGTTTTTCCCATCCATATTGATTTGGTGTTTGTTGTTGATCGAGTATCTGCACCACCTCTATCTTTTCTATGTACAACTTAAGTCCTCTCCGCTATTCCTAATTTACCTATTTCTTCGTCAACAACATTACAATGCGACATGCCGGGTAATACACAACTGAAAACTCAGCGAGGTGTTCGAAGTGAATTCAGGAATAAGAAAAGATGGCTACCTTTTATCACCGATGATCTTTCTGATTGTGGTGGACCAGATTTCGCGGAAGACTGTGCACAGAGGGTGAGAAGACAGGAATAGGTCGGACTGTTAAGAAGGCTATTGACCATCTGGATGATTTTTATCTAATTTCACACAAACCAGAGGACTTACAGGGGAAAACTGACAAACTGGATGGAGAAACAGCCAGTGAAAACAGGACTCCGGGTGAGCATACAGAACACGGAAGTGATGAAGATGGCCAGTCATCACCAACAGCAACAACAACCAGCACCAATCACCATCATTGGGAGAAATTCTAAAGATGGATTGGACACACACTGAAAAGACTGTCGAATAACATGCTAGCAATGCAGGCCATTGCTCGAGTGGAACTCAAACGGAAAATGACAAGGTGGATCATCCTCCGAAGATGATATGGAGGAGGTCGTGCGAGGAGAAGGTAAGGGAAATCGGGCATTCGTGGGACCAGCTTAAGAGGACTGCTGAGAATAAAACAATGTAGTGATGTGATGCGGAATACCTATGTTCAACTTGGAACTCAAGGGAAGAATAATAATATAATGTGGGGTATTTCTGGAATTTAGGCCAAAATTGTGATCAAGGAGATTATTAAATATGATTACAAGTACTTGGTGTCACCTTAGCTATTTCCAAAAGGCAACTACAGACTTTCATCTACACTTAATTTCCCTCCATCATGAAAATGTTATAGCCGGCCAGGAAGGATCAGCAACACGGAACTAAAGGAGGAAGCGGACGATCCATCAACCCATTACCCAATGAATTTTCACAAGAAAATAGAGATTGAGACTGTTGAATGACATCATACTCCATGCAGGTTCTCGAGTGGAACCTGAGTGGAAAATAAAAGATTAGGTATGAGTCCTAGAGTGAGAAGGAGAAGATGATATAAGGAAGAAAAGAAGGCTCATGAGCAACCTTGGGGCTAGGAGTAACTGATAGCAGAGATATTCCACCGAAGCCCCAGTTTTTTAGTTGGAAATCAAGGAATGAGCTATATGTACACACTATACACCAGTAGATTATAGTGAGTAGCTTCAAAATTCCTATTTTGATTTTAGCTTAACCGATCCTTATCTTTTCTTTTTGCCAATCAATTCACATATATAGTCATCACATGTATATAGAGACCACTGGGGTACAGCATGTTGGGTGTAAGAACAAATACTCGCCAATGACATTAACTAATGGTCGCTCCATATCATGAATTAGTATAAGTTGGAATTCAGTAGCTGGTCACTGGATTGGATCCCAATGGCTTAATGGTCTACGAGCTCGCTAGCCTTGTAACCAAAAGGTCCTGGGTTCGAACCCTGCTGGTGGGTGCGTACTGCTGGAGAGTCGCAAACTAGGAAGAATTAGCTATCTAGTTCTATTAAGTTTTCCCATATATCTTTACTAATCTAAGAAAGGCGAGAATGACAACAAAACTATTATCAGTAAAATATCAGATTGACAACAAAACTAATTACTAATTTCATACTATGCTGTGAGCAAATTGTTAGTATTTAGCCTGAAGATAAGTGGCAAATCAAATTATCAAATATCGCGTAGTTAGAAGAAGTGTAATTTCATTATAGAATTAAAAATAAATTTTCACAAATGAATGAAATCAGATACTAATTTTTACGTTCATTAAGCCGTTGGACGACAAAAACTACTCGCTTAGATTTTAGCTGTAGATGTTAGCTAGTTGAAGGTAATTGGGAGGAAGCCTTCTAACCAGTTTTCGTGCTTGTTAACAGTTATCAGCCAGGTGTATCTGTGAATGTGAATGGACTGATACGCTTTATGAGAACCAGACCTGCGTTACGTATTGCTGGCTAATGACAGTTATACGACAGAGTGGAGTGTTCAGCCTCAAAGAAGGAGTGATGGACATAAACGTGGGCATAAGTAAACATTTTCCTCTATTTTCGATTTGAGTGTATCTTCTGCGTTGATTTTAGCCTGACTTTACACTTAAGTTAGCGCTGAAGGTGCGTCATTCAACAAGACAATTAAAGGTTAGCAATTATATCATTCTGAAGGGAACATAGGAAACATAGCAGCACTCCTCCATCATATTCGTTGCTCACCTAAAACTATCCACAAACGTTTCCATACTGACACACAGTGAATCTTATGTCTAGTAGATAATGTTGATTTCAATTCATTAAGTTTGAGATAATACTGTAACAGGAGAAGGCAAGACTGATCGAACCGCTATTTATATCTGTACAAATTATATTCTTTAACCAATCACTGAGAGTGTGATTTTGGCTTACATTAAACGACATGAAATAGAATGTCCAAATACATACATTATTCTGTTGCTAGTGCAGCATTGAACTCTGAGAATAATATTCCGTTGGAACACACTGTCTGTATCACACCGCCACAATATGAACAAAAGTTTTGATAGCTGCGGTAATTCGAAAATCAAACATGTCTAGTGTTTGTCATAACCTTAAAACCAATGTTTACCTGTATATTACGTAAGTCAAAGTGTAAATTACAGTTTAAAGGCTACTTTAATAACCCGGGTAATTTTGGAATCGAAGACGCGCATTTCGTCCTATTTGAGACTCATCAGCTCATTATAGATGCTCCTCAGTGAGCGATTGTGTTTGTAATGAGAATTGAAACTTATCGCTTCATTTAACAAAGTGAGTTGGATCTCCGTGCGGCTAATTATACAAATGCCTTGTGTTTCAAACTACTGGCACTCAGTTCAATTCGCAATGAGGATACTATCATTCACTGTGGATGCTATTACATCCTAAGCAGGAATCAGCACTCATTATGGATTGTTCCAGCCAGTGACTACCAAACATATGAAGGATACATGTTTATTCCCATGCAATATAATGACCAGTGTACTAATAGAGTTTAGCCTTCCACCCAAATCTTTCATTTTGTTATAAGACGGTGATTTAGTTTGGCGGTTTAAGATAGTCAACATGTAACTCTAAATCAAGGTTTTATGTGTCTTGATACTCACCAGCACGATATATTTAAAATCTCGAGGAAATAGATGCCTCTTAAAAGGCTCTGATTACACTATTCCAGTGCTACGTTACCGTTTTTCGCCAATGAGATACTTAGATTGCCATCAGTCTCATATGGTGTTATGTTAAAATAACCAATTCAAATAGCATCGTGATGCTTAATCTCTCAGTAAGATGAGTACATTGTAAATTTAATAGAAAATATTCGGTCATCACTTAGATTCTGAAAATATGGCAGTAGTTACTGCAAGCGAACATTAAATGCTAAAACCAAAGAAGTACCACAGCGACGTGTTTCCAGATATGTTAACGCAGAACCTATCTCTCCGTTATTTTGATATTTTCTTACTGATGAAAGTCTTTTTATATACTACTGATACATTTTGTCAGTAGTACATACCACATCACTTCATTTAACTGGCTAGCCCCAAACCTGGTGGTTCGAACATTGCTTCGGCTCCTTGGGTTAAGTTGAACCAAACAAATCACCACTGATCCTAGCTCGAAACTAGTCAAACGGCCATTCGGCATAAAAGTCACTTTGATCTGGCTGGTTAACATGTACTACGAGTTGATCTCAGGGGTTTCAAATTACTACTGACAATCAGTCAGTAGTATATAGTGTCAAACAATGGAAATGTTACTAAGCAACCACTTACATATCCATCTGGTTATCAAGAAGTCACACTGATTGTCCTAAGACTAACGGTATGCAACGTGGCTGCCTGAACACTCATAGGTGAAGTGAATGAGGTTCAGAATTATGACCAGAGATCTTTTAGCTCGACATTATTTCCAGTATCTGTAGGGCTATGTTTTGATATCTTGCAACATGGAGGTTAAGTCGCCTATGTATTTTCGAAGTCACTGTTTCCCGCTGACTGATTTAACCAAGATATTAAGACCAGTTGTGACATGTCTACTCCCCAGTATGGAAGCTTCGATGATTTCGGTGGATGCCGGCTTCACAAGAGGTATCTCTCGTCACCCGAATAGTTCAAAAGATAACTCTTTGGCGTTAGAATCGAAGGATATTGGGTTCCAGTTTTCATGGCGATAACATCACTCACTAAGGATTGCTGATAAAACCGGCTGAAGAGTCCCATGAAATGCACATCCCGGATTCCACTGCAAGCCACCATCCGCCAAACGACCCCTGTATTCGTCCACTCGCTTACTGAATGTATTCTACGCTAATATTTATCCAACTAAAGTAGAAAGGGTAACAAGTCAAATTAAATCTCTTCCACTGTGTGGTTTTGAAAAAACAACACTAAAATAAACTTGTTGTGTTACATACTACTATTATGTATATTTCACAGATTTCTGTCAAAATCTTATCATCGGAATAACCTTTCACACAGTAATAATAATAATAACTATTATTATTATTATCTCTAGCATAAATGATGTATTACCTGTCAGATAATCTGTGTGTGGTTTTGTGATTTACCTTAATTAAACCCCCCTAACAGAATCCTACAACATTGAACAAGAAAAATTTGAAAGCCCGCTTTGTTTTTTTATCGAATTGATTAAACGTCAAGAGATGGATTTAGTTAGCTATAATTATTTAACAGATTATTTCTAAGATCAAGGATAAGATAAAAGAAAGCATAAATAAATAAATAATCTTCGTTTGTGTCAAACACTGTAACATACATACAAAAACAAATTGTTGACTTTTCTGTTACTTCGTTTCGAAAACAATTATTACGATTATTGTTCCCTTGAGTGAAAGAGAGCTCTTCATCACCGCGTTTTCACTTTGCCCTATTCTCTGCCGTCCTCTTCAGCTGATCCAACATGATTGCCGATATCGTCTCTCATACATCCGCCGAGCAAGATCTCATCTACGTCACTCTCGTACCAACACCACCGCACTCGTCGTTCCCCATTTGGATTCCACTCGAGTGATGGCCTAGTGTGCAGTGTCATTCGACGGCCTCTTCAACGTAGGTTCTTTGTTGGTTTGTTCTCAGCCAGCCATAATTTCTTGTTGCTAATTTTTTTCTCTCCGGCTGGCTATTTGATCTTCAGTATGCAGCCAGTGAAGGCTGCTGTTGATGAGAGTATTCAGCAGGCTTCTGGAAATGCTTTTCGTGGTGTGGTCATCAAGTTTCTGACCCATATAGAAGAAGTGACTGACTTGACAATGGTGTTGAAAATTCGAATCTCTCGTTCTTTATGCTGATTGAGTGGAGAAGGATTTCCAAACTGATTCCAGAGTTATGAAGATCTCCCTTGCCTTTCCTATCCTACTTTTCAAATTCTCATCCGTGCTATCGCCTGTAGCTGAAATGGTGTTTCCTAGATAGGTGAAGGAAGTAACCTCTGTTGAATTTGTCCCATTGAAGTTTTCGAACTCTGAAATATAACACGTAGTTAATTTTTCAACAGGACTATCAGCTACAATCGAATTTGTCATTTGTTAATTATAAAATTCGATAGGAGACCTCACCCATGGTATCTTTTATAAGCCACAAAATGTTCAAATCTCATTGTACATATGTGATCAGCATGGTACTACAAGTGGTAATTATGACAGCAAGCTAAAAAGCCACTGTTCACATCAAACTGTAGTATATGCCATCATGGGACAAAGAGTTACACAGGCTCTTAGTGTTTTTAATGAGATGGCAGCCAATGTTTTTTAATGAGATATGAAAAACAGGCATAAAGGAAAACACTTTGCTATTGTATTACCGGCTAGACTTGAAGAGGATTGAGAAGCCCACTGATTTCAGAAGTATCTCTTTTAAAACAAATAATGTTTACCGTATACTTGTTATACTGTTATATACGCTCATCGTTCTGGTTTCTCAGTGACTTCCCTATGGACAGAAGTTCGCTAATTTCATTTGAAAAAATTTGAAACTTATAATATGTACAGAGTAGCCGTAAGGTTTTCTGACGATTATTTGTTTTAAATGACTTTGTATTCCCTCTTGAGTCGACAGAAATGTTTAATCTCTGTTCGCATATCGATACCTTATGCAGATGCTTTGACGATGTCTGACAATTAACGCTGATGTTATTTGGTGGGTGTTCATTGGCAGCGGAATGAAGAATGCCCATTCTGTACTCTTTGAGACTTGTTAGCTGGATGTACCTGCATTCCCCAGTGAGTGAAGGTGTTCTCACTGAGACTAAAACCCTGTGCCCATTGTCTTAAATCCAAGACCGTTTTCCACTAGGCCAATTGAGCCACGACTGTTACCTCTTATATAACGAGTGTCACTTATTATTTGTATAAGAGAATTTTGTATTTTCCTTTGACTAGTTATATTAGACCAAAATGTTCAGCTTCTAGTGAATGTAAGTTGGAACATCACTGCTCACTTAGACTACAGGCACATTCAACTGACAAATCTCAAATAGGATGAAAATTGCACTTGGATTCTTCTAAATAACACCATGCTTTGATTGCTGTCACCCGGCCATGCTTCCTCTTGTTTTGAGGTGGCTGATGTTGCAGATCGAAGTCTACTAGATCGGGCTATCAATCATATCATGAGCTAATCCTGTCGATGGTTACTTTGAAGAATTTGTTTTTTACACTAGATAATACTTGAGAGAGTTATTAAATGAAAGTGTACAACTACGCTGTACACGTAAGTTTTCTGACTGTTGCTTGTTTAAAATGACTTTTTATTCTCTCTTGACTCGTTATACTTGACTGAAATACTTAGTCTCTGTCCATATGTTTGCTCCATGTGCGGATGCTTCAATGATGTTTCAGGATTACATGTTGGTATTTGTGGATGGTTACTAGCATTGGGATTCAGGTCTTCCATTAAGTTAGCTGGATATATGCCAAATGTGTTATGGAGTTCTCACTGACACTTGAACCCTGCATCCATTGTTTCAAACCACAAGCGGTTATCCACTAGGCATGTTGGGCCGCAACTGCCACCTTTTATATAACGAGTATCAATTATTATTTCTTTAATTAAATTTGATCTTTATTTCCTGTTGACTAATGACACTGAAACGGAATATTAAGCCTCTGTTCACCTGTTGACTCCTTGTGAGTCTCAGCTAGAACGCCATCATTCACTGGAAACAGTGGTGCATTCAGATGGCGAGTCTCAAATGGGACGAAACGCGCATCGTAGTTTCAACCAAATAAAATCATGATTTAACTGTTGTTTGAAACATTTAAAGCTCTCCTATCACCTAGTCATATTTCCTCCTCTTTTCGTGGGGTACTATTTAGGTTGTGGTGGAAGTTGCAGTTGGCGATTACAGAAGTTCTGCTAATGCCCAAGGTTTTTGTGTTTTGAAGTCTACTAAGTTGTGCTATCTATCATGTCAAGAGATAATGCTGCCGATGGTTGTTTTAAATAATTAGCTGTTTGTACTAGATACTTCTTGAAAGAATATTATGTGATAATGCAATAAAACGTTTTACAGTTTGACATTATCTCACTTGTTCTAAACCGACCACAAACGCTTTTCTTCCCTTAAAGTCAAGAATTATGGAATAGCAGTTTCCCCCCAACCTCAAACTCTTCAGTAGACGACATTCCACCACCTACTCTATCAAGAATGGAATCCAGTACCTTCAGTTTACAAATATAGTACGTTTCCATTTAGCCCTGTTAAACAATTCTCTGCTGATCTCTGATTTTCAGTCTTTCCCTAAACTGTATTGGGTTGTCATCAAATCTACCTCGATCTGAATCGAATCTTCACACATCTAACACCTGGAAATTCATGATTTATCATCAAATACTGTCTGAAACAGTTGGAAATTTCTGCACAAAATTCTTGTATAAAAACTAGTACTGTGCTAATCTCCTATGGGGCACAGGAATTCCTCACCATACCTGACTTATCGTTTATACGTGTCTCGTGCCAGTCATAACTGTAAAGAAAATGATTAGAAATAGAATATATATATTCATTATATTGTTGGAAAACACAATATTTCGATGATTACTGAGTTTAATGAGATTTATTGAAGCTGACTTTCTAGATCTGATATTTCTCATAGTGTAAACCCTCATCTATCCAGTGGCTGTATGTATTTTAGTTATACTCACAGCAGGACAAGCATTCTGAGAACACAATCATGAACCTCAGAAATTCGTAAGATATTCAGCCACGTAGAACAGGCCTTCCAAATTAGCGTCTTGTCATACGATCACAGTTATCGCTAAATTAAAAAATAATAATAAAACCGCAACATATTTCGCCCTTTTACTGCACTTGAAATAATCCCAATGAATTAAAGAGTGTGGCATCCTATTATGCACCGGTAGTGTAATTGTAGACTGCTACCCGAACATGTGAGAGATTCAGATTCATTTATACTAATAAACCCTGTCTATTTCATTTGCAGACAGTAAGCCCAGATGAGAGAAAAGACTGGGTGTGACTCTGGCAACTCCACCTTCCTTATAAATAGTCAACTTCACGAAATGTCAGAAGCTAGGATTGAAGAACCACTGGATCGATTCCAGGGGCTCAATGGTCTACAAGTTTGCCATGCAACCATAAAGTCCTGTTGATGAGTCCCAGACCTGAACTTAATAGCCCTGCTGCACGCCCTGGTTTCCAGTGACTCTCTACCTGATACAATCCGGTTTATTTTGGGATTTTTTATTCCCTCATGTACCCAGTGGAACATAGGGCTTCAAGAGAGAGGCTTGAAGTGTCGGTAAGAGTGGTGTTTACTTTTACGGGATGGGGTAGCCAGCCTCATGTCTAACCTTCCCCCTTTACCAGTCTTATTACTGTTTTAGCAGGCGAGGTAAAGGAGTGCTTCGGTGGCCCCAAACCATCTGCGTAGTTGGTGAGCATTCTACCTCTGTGCTACTGACGCACATATCAATCTGTGGTCAAACTTTTCAAAAAAACTTCCACTCGGAAATGAAAGACTGAATCCCTTTCCATCCATTATGCGAATTACTCTGTGTTTGTTAACTTGTGACCCAATAGTTCATTAGACAACACTCTATAGTGAGTAACTGAAACGATCAATACGAACCTGAGTGGAAATAGCATCACTTACACGGAATGCAGACACGTTCAGTTGATGATAGTTCTCTATTAGGATGAATAACGCCTATCCAGGATATCACTACTAACCATTCTCTTAAAAATATCTATTCACCCATAAGAATAACTTATTTGCTTACCATCCCAATTTCAATGAGACAATCCACTTGCAATGCGTTGTCCCTTTTTTGTCTTTGGCCATTTTGCTTAAAGGGTAAGTAATTCACATGAGATTTACACAGATAAGTTGGATGAAATTCTTGCCCATCATTAATAAGTAATAAGGTAAAAGAGTGAGAAGAAAAACTGAGTAAAAAATAAACTCACCATACGCCTGAGTAGAATTCAACACTCTAAGGTGTGAACTGTTTTGGTTTTCTGCATGCAAAGTATGTAAAAAATTTGATATCATATGACAAGTGTAGAAAACTTAATTAAGATGACGAGGAGATATAACAGCAGTGAGAAAAAGAAGGTGGACAATTAAGAAGGAATTAGGAATTAAGACAAACATAAAATTCTGATTATTCATGCTCATTTAGCTAATCTGAAAGCATACTCGCATCGCACTTTGATGGAGGTTAGCTTGTAGTTCGTTTGTAATGATTAGATTTGTTTTTACGGGTTGATATCAGTCAGAGAACCATTGAAAACCAATCAGGGAGTACTGCCAGGCAGCTGCTTCATCAGCCTAGTTTTGGGAATCACTGGAAGTACGCACACACCACCAGGGTTCAAACCCGGGACCTTCTGTTTACAAAGAGAGCTCGTATGCCATTCAGCAGCCACTGGGACTCAATTCAGTGGCCAGCCCATGAATTTTAACTTCTATTAATTCATGATTTAGCCCAACCACCAACCAGTGTCATCGGTGGGACATCCATCCTCACCTGTGACATCTGGATGGATCTCACTGGTCATGACTTCGCACAAGAACTCCAGGAAAATCCGTCCTGTAGCAAGTCATTAGCGAGCATCAAATTAAGTTTCTATAGTTTGTTTGCAATGGTTTTCAATCGTTCTCTAACTGATATCAATCCGTGATCAACTCGTAAAAATAAATATGTCTACCACAATTAGGGATAAATAGGAAAGTTAAACTTTAAGCACCACCAAATACCAATCAGCGAATTACCTCGAACTCACCAGTCACGTAAAGGAGGCAGTTTTGTGTATGGAATACATATACTTATGAACAAAATGCACAAAAGCTGTATAAAAGTGTTACGGAGGATACCTTCCTCTCTTAAATGATAAAAATAGCTCTCAGTTTTAGGTTGGAGTATCAATAGAGTATAATTACATCGTGGGTAAAATATATTTTGATAAAGCCTCATAATGTTTGTTATACAGTAATATTTCCCGAGCAATAAATTGAGCTCGAAACGTCGTCATCAGTAAATATTACAGTATAACGCTGTAAGATTTTATCAAAATAAATTTTACCCACAATGGAATTATACTCTGCCACAGTGCGCAAGTTCTATTCTTATATCAACAGAGTAATCTAACCACATTCTATGCATTTAATGATTTAGGTCTCCTGAGCCTAACAATAGCCCTAATCTTTCTTAGACCTAACCCTAACGTGGATATATGCCTAAACTAACTGTAACCTAACTCGAACCAACCCTAATTTAGCCTTTATTAGGTCAACGTAACCCTAACTTGTTCGTGGCTTATACAGTAAGTTAATGCTTCCCAAACCTAAGCTGAAACTTGCCAGATATCCTATTTAATACCATAACACTTCGATGACCATATTTTATTGATGATGACAACATTACTTGCCAGGTTTGACTAACTTACTCAGTGAGCATTTCAAGGTCATTGGTGCGGTCCCACTCCATCGGTAGTTAGTTAGTGGTGCTTAAAGTTTAACTTGGCCGGATATATGATAACTCATTCAGTTTGTTTGTATATTTTTCCTTGAAACTTAAATACTATACAAGTCAGACAAAGCTGTACTAGAACTTTAGTTAAGAATCTAATTTCTCGATCAGAAATGAGTTAGTTTCTCACTGCATCTATAGTCATGTTCATTGGTATTGGTGAACACAAACTGATGACTTCCAGACTAACCATTTTTCTCCACTATTTAATTTTTAACTATTCATTCTAGTTGGAATATCTCTGACATTTATAAATCAGAGGGAATACTAGCCAGTTGTTTCGTCCTAGTATGGGAATCCTCAGCAGTACAAACGCATGACCTATTCAGGGAACGAATCCATAACCCTTAGGTTGCTAGGTCAAGCCTATCGGCCATTCGGTCACTTAGGCGATGATTCATTGACGCTTGAATCCTTACTTTTTCTTCAGTTCACGATGTAGTGCTGTCCCTAATCAATGCCTTTGGTGTACATCCAATTCACCTTGACATGGCTGACCCCACTGAATACAATTTTTCAGTAGAGCCTCAGGACATTTATACAGTAGCCACCAATGAGGTGGAGACTGATATTTAAATTGTGGATTTCCCGTAGGAATTTGAAATTAGTCGTGAGTCTAATGGGGTATACTGATTAATTACCTTTCAAGAAGTCATACATCCTAATGAAAGTTATCGGTTTCGGGGAATTAAATTAAACCATTTACATTTTGCTAGAAATGGTTTCATCCGGTGAATAAGGTCTATTGTGGATGTCTTAACTTTATTCAAAACAGTGTCTACCGCTTTCCTAATCGGTTAATATGATCCTGTTTTTATGTGGGCATTAAACTTTTCCAGGTGGTTTGATTTGTCCAGTACCTCTGTTGAGCTGCTTTCATCTGACTTAGTAATTTCTACTTTGAGAGTAACACCGTTAGCCAATTTTACGTTTCAAATGACTGGACACTAGTATTTAAAATGTAGATACTGCTCTTGATTTCAGAGTAGTGTAGATATGTATTAATTATCCGATCTTCACTGGCTTAGATACTCTCATGCGTGCCACTTCTAGGTGAAATTATCTCGCTTAGATAAATAGAAAGATATGTCTTCATTTAGATTTCTCCCATCCACGCTGATTGATTGCTATTACATAAGACAAATGCGTCGGTGGCACAACGATAGGATGCTCACCAACCACGCCACAGGTGGTTCGGGTTCGATCCCCTGCTATCGACGCACTCATTTACCTCACTTGATAAGCCAGTGATAAGACCGGTAAAGAGGGACGGTTGGACGTGAGGCTAGTATCACCAACTGAAACTTCTAGTCGCTAGCTTGAAGCCACCCTATATTCCACTGGGAATGTGAAGGAATAAAAAAACATAAGACATATAAGGCTTTGTTTATTTGATGCAGTGTATAGGGAATAAAGTTATAGGTATAATTCTTCCCCTTAGTTTTTCCCGGGCTACTGAAGAAAGACTATACCTTATTACGCAGGAGGTTAAAGGTTGTCAGCAGGGTTAGTAACGTGCCACTTAACCAGCTTGTTAATATTCTGGTTAACAGGCACATGGACTCATGTGAAAAATGGGCCAAATCCATTTTATCTAACTCACACCACCCTCTTCACTCACAACTCTCCCCTTGCATCTCATCAGGCGAAACCAGAAGCCTATATAGAAAACTATATGCTCGCACTAGCAAGTACAAAAACTCAACCATACCATACTTAGCTCGTGTTCTGTGTGATAAAGAAAGCATTAGGCGTGACACCTATAATTCGTTAAATAGTCATTAATACAACTGGACCTCGTCTTTTCAACCCACATCATCAATATGTACAACATTTTCTTTCTTTCTTTTCCTTTTCTCTCTCTCTCTTTTTTCTTTCCTTTATGTGCTGCTTTGTTTGTTTCTCTCGCTTACGCCAGTAAATATGACAGCTCCTACTTTTCTAACACCTTCAAACACTGTTCAGCTTTACCTTTGCTACCGACATGCTAATATGTTGTTGTCATAATGAACTGTGGTTTCCTTAATCTATGTAGAATTCTATTTATTGATAATGTACTAAGTGGATGCAATACTGTAGTAAAAATGCTGAGAATTCCATTCTGTATCACATGTACTGTTTTGGAATAAAGCACATTATTATTATTATTAAAAGGTTGAGCGTGAAGCTAGCAACCCCATCCCGTAAAAATAAGCTCCACTGCTACCGAAACTTCAAGCCCCTATCTTGAAGCCATCCTATGTTCCACTGGGAACGTAAATGAATAAAAAAAAACATAAAACATATAAAGCTTCGTTTATTTGAGGTAGTGTATAGGGAAGGAAGTTATAGTTATAATTCCTCGCCAAGTTATATGTCCAGGTAACATTTTGCTCTACTCACTCAACATTGTTGGTCTGATTATATATATACATATATATATATAAATGTTGGACGGTTGGTAGGAAGCTCTGAACCTTGGTTTCATGTCTGTCAATACTTTTCAGCAAAGTGTATTGGCTATCTACACCAGCAACAAGTTCTACACGTATAACACTAGTCACTTCCGAGTGACCAACCAATTTACTCATTACAGTCAAACACGAGATCATCCATCAACCCATGTATCTTAGCGGTAGCGTCTCTAACTGCTTTACTGGGTGATGTACGTTCCAATCTCACAGAGCACTTGTCAATCCCTTCACGTTTGCAAATACTAGGATGAAACAGCTGTCTAGTACGAGTGTTTTGATGTTGTCTAAGGCAGCCTAATAAACTTCAAACTTGATTTATTCAATAATTAATTCAACAGCTTTACAGTAAATCGGTTCTTCCAGATGGTAAGAGACTAAGCCCACAAGTTTTATGCACGGATTCCAGCTGACAGAGGATCCCAGTTGACTTCATTCTTTGTGTCTGTTTATTTGACTATATAGACTGGACTTATGCTGAGAACATCTCGTTGTAATTCCTGTAATTATATTCACTTCTCAAGATCGATGGTAAATTGACTTCAGTTAGTGAGTTAGTAAAAATCACGCAGTGCCAAAACACCTGTTTTGTCCTTGTTTGAGATTCTTCGAAAGCAGTAAGCCACGACATACACTGGGACGGAATCCTATGACCCATGAATTCTTACTTCTACCAATTCATGACATATATGTCGAGCAGCCGTCAGCAAATGTCATTGGCGACCATCTGTGCTTACATCCAATTCGATTCACCCAAACTGATATTATATGTGTCATAATTGGGCACTGTGGTAATAAGTAAATCCATATTAGTTTGTTTATTAGATATATCACACAGTGAGTGAAACAGTATTATTTACTGGATGACAAGGTTTCGAACACAATTTATTACTGTCCATAATCATATCAATTATAATCACGCGGCTTCGAAACTTGAGTTTTATAGTTTTCTTTGTTCTCTCCTATTTGTCGTCGTAGGGTTAGTAGAATTTTACAGATATCTGGGTGGACAGGTTTTGTATCATTCCTATTACACGTGTTTCCAGCTGATTCCATAAACAAAGCTTATTATTATTAAAATTTTTGTTTTCTTTCCCTTCTTTGTAGATTCATTTAAACAATGATTCAGTGTTCAATATAAAATATGTTCAATATTAAATCTTTTCAAGGATAAGCATACACTACTCTCTTACACACACACACACCCATATACACACACATACACATACACAATAACCTACAAGTAAATATCCACTAGAGACAGCTAATGAATAACACTTTTGCAAGTATATTTCCACCGGTCACAACAAGTTTAATAGCCATACTAGCAACGACTGTATCAACTGCAACTCTTGGCGGTAATATTGTTGTATTGATCGCATTTTTTGTTGAACGTTCTCTACGTGTACCAAGTAATTATTTCATTGCATCATTGGCTATGACTGATGTCCTGATTGGATTATTTTCAATGAATTTATTTATAACATATCAACTGTTAGGTTATTGGCCATTAGGACATTTAATTTGTGATTTATGGTTATCATTGGATTTTTCAGCATGTTTAACAAGTCAGTATACTGTATTCTTAATTACACTGGATCGTTTTTGTTCAGTGAAAATACCAGCGAAATATCGAAATTGGCGAACATTTAATAAGGTGAGTAATTAGAAGTGTATATCTCTTTGATGTTATTGTCAAGTGTTGGTTTCAAATGAGATTATTGTTATTATTATTCCCTTGAGCTCCGAGTGGGACATAGGGCTTCACTAACACATCTCCAATTTCTTCTATTCTGTGCTGTCCTCTTCGTCTGGGTCCACGATTGATCAAACTCTTTCATCTCGTCCTCGCACGATTTCTTCCATATCGCCATCTAAGTGAAGACCCAGTCCTATTGAGATTCCACTCGAGCGACTGCCTCCATTGCGTGTGACGTCATTCGACAGACTCCTTAATGTATGACTAATCCATCTCCATTTTCTCCTACTTATTTGCTGAGCAATCGGCTCATGATTGGTTTGTTCGCTGCCAGAGTTTCTCGTTACTTATCCTTTCTGGTCATTTGCTCTTCAGTATGGAGACAGCGAAGGCAGCTGTTGATAAAAGTTTGCAGTGGTTTGTTGAAAATCCCTTTCGTGACTAACACGCAGTACAACTTTCTAACCCACATAGAAGGACCGATTTCACATCTGTGTTGAAAATGCGAATCTTTTTCTTTATGTTAACGGAGTGAAGAAGATTTACAAACCGGTTTCAGGTTGATGAAGGCGTATCTTGCCTTTCCTATTCTGACTGGCTGGCTTTGACATCTTCATCCGTTCCGACTGCCTGTAGCTGGAAGGATGCTTCCTAGATAAGCAAAGGAAGGAAGTAACCTCTGTTAAATCTCTCCCCTTCATGGTGATTGGTGCTTGTTGTTGTTGTGGATGTTGATTGGTTATTTTCATCACCTCCGTCTTCTCTGTGTTCGCCCAGAGTCCTGTTTTCGCCGCCTTTTCAGCCAGTTTGTTGGTTTTCGCTTGCAAGTCTTCAAGTTTATGTGACATTAGATAGATATCATCTGCTAAATCCAGATCTTCTAGAGGGAGTCTTGTCATCGGTGGCCGAGCGTACTCCTGTCTACTCCTTCCTCATAGTCTTCTGTATAATCCAGTCCACCAAAATTAAGAATATCATCAGTCATAACAGACAGCCTTGTCTTACTCCTGTATGCACTTCGAACGCCTCAATGAGCTTTCCGTTTTGAATCACTTGACAAGTGGCATTGCCATATAGCCAGCTGTTGAATGATCTTGATAAAGACTTGGACACTGCACGCCGTAGTGTTGAAGCAGTTTCCAAATTACTTCTCGGTTAGCGCTCTCTGTTGAAGGCCTTTTCGAAGTCGATGAATTTGTTGAGGTCATTCTATGCTTTGTTCTGTGATGACGGTGCAATGAGTTGCAATCTGATCAGAACATAATTTGCCTTTCCTGAATCCAGATTGTTCCCGTGAGTGGACGAGTCCTGTATCCAATGCATGCTTTATTCTCTCCATGATGATGCTACTTAGTATTTTACTTGGCGCGGACAAGAGCATGATTCCAGGCCAGCTCGTGCAGAGTCATGCATAAGTCGACCTTCTTTGGCAGCTTGACAAGGTAGCCAGTCTTCCTTTCAGTCAGTAGGTACCTTTCCTTCTTTCCAAACCTTTTCCAGTAATGGAGTGAGAACACATGCCGTAATCTATGTGGCCATCTTCAGTGCTTTGAGAGGAATGCCATCTGTTCCTGCTGGCTTCCCGGACTTCAGCATCTTGACCGCATTCAGGATCTCTTCTTTCTTTGGAGGAGTGTTGTCCACGAAGTTTCTCTAGTGGTTTGAAAGATTTAATGGTGTGAGGTTCCTAACCTCACGTCCAACCCTCCCTATTTACCAGGGCTTGGGACCGGCTAGAAAACTGGCGAGCTAGGTGTTATCTGTTCGAGAAGCATTCAAAAGCACTTAGTCCTGAACAGATGTTTTGTAACCCCACCAGGAATTTAACCCAAGACACTCGAGCCATCAGTTCATAATATATAGCACCAACTCAACTTAATGTTACCGGTGAGTATTTTTCCTCACATCTAACTCAGTAGACCTTACTGATCACGACTTCTCACTACAACTTCAGTGATTTCATGATGCAATTCGTCATTAATAAGTTGGTTTTCAGAGATTCCACTAGAGTGATAGCAGTTACTGACTAGTCGTGATGTTCATATCGTCTGTTCCATTTTATTTGCGGTTCACCAACTGTATAAACGCGCTTCCCCATACACCATTGTATTAACAGTCACACTTACATAACTACTACTGCTCTTTCCCTTGGGTTCCTCATGAAATCTAGGGCTTCAGCAACACATCTTCATTTCACCATGTTCTCTGCAGTTCTTTCCAGCTGGATACACCATTGCCTATAAGGTTTCATTTCCTCTGAATATGATCTTCTATCTATCACCCTTGAACTACTTGTCACCGCATCGTTTTCCGTTCGGGTTCCACTGGGGTATAGGTCTTGCGCTTGTGCTGTTTCTCACCGGCCTCCTTAGGTATTTCTGATCTATCTTCATATCCTTATAGGAGCTACAGAAACAATCTGATGCTCCCTAGTGATTGGCCACAGGAGGAATTTGTTTGGAGTTCTAGTAAGAAGTCGTAACCAGTGACTGGAATCCACCTAGGCAGGAGCGAGGAAATAATTTGGTAGTCCCACTAAAATATTGGTTGAATTTGTTGAAGTTAGATTTCATGGGCTGGCAATTGAGCCAGGTTCCAATGGCTTAATGTACTACGAAGTTGCTTTCTGACTTGAAGATCCTGGTCTCAAAACTTAGTGAGTGCTTACTGGTGATGGGTCTCAAACTGGGACGAAACAGTTGTCCAGTAATCCCTGGTTTTCCATGTTTCTCATTCTTTCAATCCATAATCAAAATTCTTTCACCAAAATTATTGGTGCTCGGTAGTATAAATGCCAATCAAGAAAGCCAGCAAACTAGTAAGTGACTGTCATAAATAGTTGAATAACACTCATATCAGCCAGTAGTGAGTTCATTCAGACGAGGTACATCGCTGACGAGTTTGGCGCCAAATGAGCGAAACAGTCATTCGGTGTTTAAATCGCTTTTATGTGGCTAGCAAGCACCACTTTTTAAAGTGAATAGTGTTCATCTACTTATTTGAATAAGTCAGTAGTAAAAAACGATTTCATAGAAACGTGTGAGTAATCGATTTTTTTCATTTTTCTGCATTTTGAATGGAACAAAAGGTTTTAGCTTGAACTTTGAACTTTGAGCGGTGAAGATAAACGACAGCGTCCCAGGAATGAGAACGCTCCAACCACGTTGGATGCAAGCAAGCTAGTCGTTGATTTACGACACCTGTCGTTATTATAGCGCAAATATAAACGCTATTCACCAAATAAGGCGAAAATTTCGCCCAGATCACGTAGGCATTACGGTTAGGATTAGGATGAGGGTTATAATTAGGGTTAGGATTAAGGTTAGGGCTACGATTAAGGTTACCTTTATCATTATTATTTCCTTTAATTCTTAGAGGAACATAGGGCTTCTGACGCGCGTCTCCACTGTGTTCGGTCCTCTGCTAATGTTTTCACCTGGCTCTACGTCTGCCCACATGCTTTCATCTCCTCTTCGCATCACCGCCTCCTCCATGTCACCCCACCCCATCACCGACGACCAACTAGCCGCTTCCGATTTGGGTTTCACTCGAGTGATGACTTATCGTGCGATGTCACTTGATGGTTTTCTACGAGTATGGCCATTACACCTCCATTTCTTCCTGCATATTTGTTGCACATTCGGTTCCTGGTTGGTTCACTCCCAGAGATCCCTGTTGTTGATCTTTTCTGACCGGTCATCTGATCTTGAGCAAAGTATTGAGCAAAGACAGCTGTTGATAAAAGTCTGTAGTTTATTTGAGGTTCTCTTAATGACGCTCCAAGTCTCTGATCCGTATAGTAGCATTGACTTCACAATGGAGTCGAAAATCCGGATCTTATTTTTCATGCTGAGTGCTACTGATCTCCACATAGACTTGAGAGAAATAAAAGTTTGCCTTGCCTTCCCAATCATCGTTTTGATATCCTCATCAGTTCCATCAGCGTGTAGTTGAAATGATGCCTCTCAGGTAGGCCGGTAGGTAAAGGAGGTTGCTTTCTTCAGATTTCCTCATTTATTCTGATTGTTGTCTGTTGTTGTTGCTGTTGCTATTGGCCATGAATCTTCATCACCTCTGTTTTCTGTATGTTCACCTGAAGTCCTATCTTTGCTGGATGCTTCTTCTGCCAACTTGCTGCTTTTCACTTGCATATCATCCAGTTTGTGAGAAATCAGGCAGTCGGTTGAGTGGCCAAGCAGTCTAAGGATACATTCAGAGTAGGTATTATTTGTTTTAATTTGTTTTATTATCCACATTTCCCTACTTAGTAGTCGTCAGTCGTCCTGCTGGGAACCATAGTAATTCAACCGAGAGCTTTCAGGGAAGACTGAAAAACAGGATAACAGCGATAAACGAGTCATAAAAACAGCTCACCTTAAGTTACCTCGGTGTGAATACATGTACAGAAACTGGTCAGTCTTAAAAACTGCTGCCCCTTATTTTAAATGAGACGTATTTTTTAATCATGTCAGAGAAAGATACCCTGTTTAATGTGTTTTCATGCACTTTCTTGTGAATAAACACCAATTTTTATGTAAAAATCACTTAATTTTTATTGTTAGTCGACTCGAAGACACTTGTGCGTTTTCATCCTTTGGGATATTTGAGTAGCAGTGGGATTGCTAGCACCCCACTCAACCTATCTCATTTCCTAGGTGACAAAGTTTAAGAGAGTGTGTCAGCCGAGGAACGAACACTTAACCACCTGCAAGTTTTGACAAGCCTTCTCCTATCAATTCATTTATGCGCGAAAATCAGGAAAAGTCATTATTTTTCAAATCATTTCCTTGTTTAACTTTGCAAAATTATGAATGAATACTTACTTATGTTTAGTCTCTCTTTCTTTCTTTCTTATTTTTGCCTAATTTTTATTCTTTGGAAAACTCAATATTTTCTTCTTCTTCTTTAACCTCATCCTATCCCCCTCCTCACCACCTGAAAAACCCTTAAGCCATTAGTCTACTACTAATGAACCTCATCGTCTCTATTGTTTCCATTATTTTTTCTCTAAATATTACTGAAAGTCTTTTTGCGTCATAATCTCTACCTGTCTCTTTTTTAATACCAGTAATACTCACAACAATAACAATAACAGCGATAACAACAACAAAAATAAAAAAACAAGAAAACCCAGCAAAACATTGATATCCTCTGGAGATTTTGACAACTCCATCCAGCACTACCGGCATCCAGCCACCCCCTCGTCCACACTCATGATCTATATCCATCTACTGGTCTCCACAAACCCACACTGGCACACACTCATGCACACACATGAAGGCATATTCTAATCAATCTTACTTCTATAGAAGGAAACAGAAGATGATGATTCCCTTAGTCAAGTAGAGAGAAAATATCCCATCGAAAAAAGCGCCCATATACATATACATATATATATGTACATATTGAATAGTGAATACATTCCACTTATGCTTTCATTTATTCACTATTTAAAGAAATAGCTAAAAGCCAATCTTAAAGATTATTATTCCACAGGAAAAACGAAAAACAAAAACCCAGCCAGAACAAAATCCAGAATGAAATCTGAAGGTAAAAAAAGTGGGAGTGAGGGAGGACAGTGATGAGTATTAGTTCTTTTTTATCATTTGAGCATTTAATGGGTGGCGGGGCGAGCGGGGGCTTAAATCCACAAAATGAGACAAGTTTAAGATGAATTTCCTTTTCTTTTCAGTCTGTCAGTTGGGGAGGTGGTGACGCTGGTGGTGGCGATTTAACTCTCTAGTGTTTCAGCCTGTAGACTATTTTCTCCTGTCTGTTATTATTTCATTGTTTCAGTGGGATTCTATGACTTATACGGTTAAAGTATGTAGAGTTAGGTGAATAGGAAATTGAATTTTCAAATGTTGATTTTGTGGGGATTTGATTGATTTATAGGCCTATCATGAAATGACTTTAGCTAGACAGCCAGTGAAAATCGAGGTGTACTGGAGAGCTGTTTCGTCCTTGTTTTGGTAATCTTTAGCAGCATGCACCCAGTTGCGTGACGTTCTACTGGGAAATCGTGACAGTTTGGGACATCCCATATTAGTTTGTTTATGAGATATATCACACAGTGAGTGAAACAGTATTATTGAATACTGGATGACACGGTTTCGAACACAGTTTATTGTGGTTCATAATCATATCAATTATAGTCACATGACTTTGAAACTTGAGTTTTATAGTTTTTATTTGTTCTCTCCTATTCGTCGTCATTGGGGTAGTAGAATCTTTCAGATATCCACCTGTACAGGTGTTGAATCATTCCTACTACATGTATTTTCAGTTGATTTGATAAACAAAGCTTCCGTTATCAATCTCTCTCTCCACCATGTGACATTAGATTTTAAAACTGTCATCCTATCCCATCCTATTGTATGGTTGTGTGTAACTGTATGTAGTGCTATGGCTGAACTATTCTCTAGATTTCTTATCTTATTTGGATCAACCAATCTAGACTTTGCTAGGTTTTTATGCTCGGCTAGTCTGACTGCCCCTGTTCTGCTAGTTTGACCAATGTATTTGACTTGACAATCATTGCAGGGTATTAGATAAACTAAATTGTTTTGTTTTAGAGGGTCCACAGGACTGATCCTTTAACCGACAAAGCTTTTTTCTAATTGAGTTTGTGATTGGTTTGAATGCCAGCCACTTTTATTCCTGGCTTGTTAAGAATTCTCCGTAAGGTGGTTTCTGAGGTTCCTTCCTTGTATGGAATCGCTACTGATGATTTAGATTCCTTATTGTTGGTGTTGTCTTGAGCATGTTTGACATGCATATCATCATTAATGTTATTATTATTATTAAAAGTCTATGATAGGAAGTGAGGCAACTAAGAGAAGCTTTGAAACTTAATAATTACCCTGATAAGTATGTAGGGAAATGTAAAAATAGGGTAAATAATGACAGTAGTGATAGTGATAATAATAATAATATTAATGACGACATGCATGTCAAACATGCTCAAGACAACACCAACAATAAGGAATCTAAATCATCAGTAGTACTTCCATACACAGAAGGAACCTCGGAAACCTTACGCAGAATTCTTAACAATGCAGGAATAAAGTGGCTGGCGTTCAAACCAACCACAAACTCAACTAGAAACAAGCTTTGTCGGTTAAAGAATCCATTGGAGTCAATAAAACAAATCAATTTAGTTTATCTAATACCCTGCTGAAATGATTGTCAGGTCAAATGCACAGGTCAAAGTAGTAGAACACGGGCAGTCTGATTAGTGGAGCCTCACGAAAACCTAGCAGCGAAATCTAGATTAGTTGACCCGGAGAAGATAAGAAATATGGAGAATAGTTCAGCCATAGATAGCACTACATGCAGTTACACACAGCCATACAATAGGATGATGGGATAAGATGACAGTTTTAAAATCTAATGTATCAGAGTGGAGGGTGAGATTGATAACAGAAGCTTTGTTTATCGAATCAACTGCAATTACTTGTAATCGGAGTGATTCAACACCTGTCCACCCATATATGTGGAAAATTCTACTACCCTATGACATATAGGAGAGGACAAAGAAAACTATAAAACTCAAATTTAGAAGCCGTGTGATTATAATTGATATGATAATGAACCACAATAAGTTTTGTTTTAAATATTGTCATCCAGTATTCAATAATACTGTTTCACTCACTTTGTGATATATCTAATAAACAAACTAATATGGAATTACTTATTTCTGCAGTGCCCAAGTTTGACATATGTAATATCAATTTTGGTCAGTCAAATTGGTTGTAAACACAGATGGTCGCCAGTGACATTTGCTGATGGCTGCTCGACATATATATATATATATCATAAATTGGTACAAGTAAGAATTCATGTGTCATTGGATTCCGTTCCACTGAAATTCGCAGCTTAGCACTTTCGAAGAATCTCAAACAAGGACAAAACAGGTGTCTTGGTATTGCCTGGTTTTCATTAACTCACTAACTGAAGTCAATTTGCCATCAATCTTGAGAAGTGAATATAATAACAGGAACTACAACGGAATGTTCTAAGCATAAGTTCAATCTCTCAAGTCAAGTAAACAGACACAAACAATGAAATCAACTGGGATCCTCTGTCAGCTGGAATCCGTGCATAAAACTTGTGGGCTTGGTCTCTTACCAATTGGAAGAACCGATTAACTGTAAATTAGTTGAATTAATTGTCGAATAAATCAACTTTTAAGTTTATGAAGCCCTCTTAGATAACATCAAAACACTCGTACTAGGATTCATCCTATCACCACAGAACAAGCATTCCAGTCCAACATAATTAATCGAAGGGAAATACGAATTAACCTAAAAACAAGTTATACCTTACACCCATTGCACAAGAGGTGGGTCTCGTGGTATTTTTAGGTTAGTGGATTACATCTGGGTGTTTGAGACGATAGGTGTAGAATTGGAGTCTTAATGGGAACGCCATCACTCACCAGGAATTTCAGATACACCTGGGTTCATGAGTCCCCAGTAGGACAAATTGCGCATCTATATTCCACTGCAAGAAGACAGGGATATCCCGGACCGACGTGAAGAATCTAGAAGACCTGGATTTCGCAGATGATTTATGTTTGATGTCACACAAAATCGAAGACTTACAAGCGAAAACCGACAAACTGGTCGAAGAAACAGAAAAGACAGGACTCCAGGTGAACATAGACAAGACGGAGGTTATGAAAATAACCAACAACAACAACAAAAACAGCTGCAACATCCAACGCCAATCACCATCAACGGGAGGTATTTGAAAGAGGTTAATTCTTTCACTTATCTAGGGAGCACTGTCTCAACCACAGGAGGAACGGACAAGGATGTCAAATCGAGAATCAGGAAGGCGAGAAACACATTCATCAACCTGAAACCAACATGGAAATCTTCGTCACTCAGCATCAACAACAAAATTCAGATTTTCAGTAGAAACGACAAGTCACTTCTTCTATACAGATCAGAAACCTGGCCGGTCACAAAGAATATTTCCAACAGGTTGCAGACCTTTATCAACAACTGTCTTCGCTCTATACTGAAGATCAGATGGCCGGAAAGAATCACCAACAAGAAACTATGGGAACAAACAAAACAAGAACCAATCGCTCAACAAATATGCAGGAGAAAGTGGAGATGGATTGGACACTCACTGAGGAGGCCGCTGGGTGACATCGTGCGTCAGGCCAACGCTCGAGTGTAACCCGAAAGGGAAGCGGCGAGTGGGACGTCGGTGCAAGGGTAACATGGGGGAGATCGTGTGAAGAGGAGCTGAAACAGTATGGACTAACATGGATGCAGGTGAAAAGTACAGCAGAAGACAGAAGCAAGTGGAGACGTGCAGTTGAAGCCCTATGTTCCACTAGGAACCCAAGGTAACAATAATAACAATAATAATATTCCACTACTGACCATCACCAACTAAAAAACTTCATCAGAATGTTTAGTTTACATCATCATTATCAATTTATATGCGCTGCAAAGTAGAAAATGATGGGGTGTAGGGTAGCGAGGACAAGACAGACAGCAAGGAAGAATAAGTTTATGGGAGAACTCGAGAAAATTATTATAGTTCATAAGATTGAAATCAGCTCAGTTCATTGAGCTGAAATCACTTATATTTATGTTCATGAAACTGACGTACTCAAAATTAAAATGAAGCTACCCATGAGGTGAGAGATCAATCACTGTTCTACTTTTCCTTCTTTCATGGACTATACATATTGGATCATTAAAAAGACGGTTGCATCAAAGAAAATTATCTTTTTGATTAAGTATTACTTTTGGACACATAGAGTAGAATTGAGTTTTTGACTCACCAGTGCTTCAGCTATTCCTAGATGTTTTGATTTCACTCCCTTTGGTAGGTTGGATCGGATCTTGTACATATGGCTTTGAAGGACTCTTCAAATGGGGTTGAATATCCAGAATTCACCAGCTGTTCTCTTATCAAACTGTATACCCCAATGCATTCTCCCCCTGTTAACCATGGTGGATAGTGTTCCCGCGCGCGTTTTACAAGCAGACTCATGGTACGGCTAATGTAGTCAGCTCCACACGAGCAAGTGGATTTTTACATGCATGTTAAAGTGGCCCAATGCGACAGCTTGTCTTTCTAGAATAGTGCCACTACCTATCTTCTGTTTATTACACTTAGTAATTGTATTAATCTGACCTCTGACGGGAAACAAATTCTGGAACTTCCTCACACGTTTAACGCAAAATACACGAATGTACAGTCTAGTTGATGACTTAATCGGGAAGAAAATTTTCTTCGCTGCAACCATCTTTTTCTTCTTTATGAATGAGTTTAGCTGAAAATGATCGACTGGGTAAACGAGATTAACGTTTTTTAATAACTGCCTGTTAGATACCTCAGTACATTGGTGGTTCATTCCCCTATGAAATTAAAGGTGCTCTCTGTTACCACTGACGATGACTGAGTATACCATAAATTTCTAGGTATTACTGATTGTTTTTTTACTCATTTGCTGTACGAATGGGACATAGTGCTTCGAGCTGGAGTGTTAAATTTTCAGAAGCGGTAGTTTTTTTGTTTCTTTGCGGGGTAGAGTTGTCAGCCTGCTGCCCAACCTTGTCTCACTACCCGGACCTACTACCAGCTAAGTGAGGCCAAGGAGTGCATCAGCCGGGAATCGAACCCAGACGACCCAGGGCGTGGTTGGGGAGAATTCTACCAGTGACACGCTGACTCACAGATATTACTATCCCTTCCTTGCATTTGAGGTACAACACAGAGCTTTAGCAGCACTGATATATTAGCCAAACAAGAACATGATCTATAGGGGATAAGATATGTGACTCAGTGTCTTATTAACCACTAAAATTTCAGTCGACGGGTCTAGCGACACCTGTACAACTGAACAATATCATTGGTTGAGACATTATGATATTTTTTATTTTTTATTGTAGCTTGATTCCACAGAGTATTTTTGGTTCAAGTATGGAATTTTTAGCATGTGATATTGGTAGCCCAAATTTTCCAGGCCAACCATTGATATCAGGTGTGCGTCGGCAGTGGATTGAACCCCGATCCATGTGCATGGTTGGCAAGAGTCCTAACCGCTCTGCCACCGACGCACGGAGGTGCTGCTAGAGTGAAACTACATTAAACAGAAGCTCCTTACTTTATTCGATGGATGGTGACTAACAGTAGAATCCAGCCCTATCTAGGACTCTTCAGTTGTTTGTACCTGCAATCCGCAGCGATTGTAAGTGTTCGCACTGATACTCGAGACCCAAATAGGACTAAATGTTCGTCTTGGTAGATTCCACTGCCAGTTACAACTTTCAGACATCTCTGAATCTCCCACACCTGGAGCGGACATGTCAAAAAATACAGAATATTTCAGCTTAATACAACCAATCAACGAAGAATCACAAGGTTAGCTTAAACAAAAGCTCTTCAGTTTCTTGAAAAAACTTCTAGAATCGATATGCATCTGATTAGATGAACATTTTAATTAAGATTTTAAAGAATTTGTTGCTTTGAAAAGAAGGAAAAAAGAAAACAGAATCAATAAATTTCATGATTGTTCTACTCAACATTATGTTTTGCTTTTCTGACTTCTTTTTATGATTTTTTATTTTGAAAATTTGTCACATTTATACTGTTACATTAATTTTTATGCTTGAATTGCATGGCTTAAAATCGGAAATATTTTCTTTCTTGATGACTTGTAACTGGTATTACTTAAGTATACCGTTTTCTACAACTACACTACGTCTGATTTATCACAAATGAGGTTGTAAGGCATACTGATAAAATCCTCTTCAATAGTATCAGTTTTACAAGAGTAAATGACCGGTGTGAGGATATAGAAGATTTGACTTAGTCGGTCTGTAGATACCCAAGAAGCAGAAACGCTCCAATGACATTTAAAAAAACAGTTAATTTGGTCCCCTAACTGAACTCTAATCCTAATCTAGCTCTAAACAAACTTAATATCACTTCATTCTTGGAGAAACTGAACAATCTATCTGCAAGAATCCAGTTTACTTCGGAAGCAGAATCAAATGTCGGTGAACTACCATTTCTACACTGGCTGCCTAGTTAAGAGGAGGGAAAACGGCCATTTTAGTATATATGTATTCAAGAAGAATACCTACTCTAACAAATATTTAGACTTCGGATCATCACACCCCATCAGTTCAAAAATTTCAGTTGTTTCAAGACTTCTTAGACGAGCACACTCTTTGATGCTGACGGATGAGAAAGAAAAAGAAGAAGAAACATCAAACATTACTGAGATTCTCAAGCAACATAACTACCCAAAGAAATTCATCAGCAAAATCAACACTGACATTAAACATGGTCCAAAATTTATTTCGAAAACATGCACCTCAACAGTTGTCATTCCATACAGAGCAGAGACGTCAGACGATATCAGGAGAGTACTCAATAAGCACAACGTCAGAGATTTCCTCAAAACATTAGACACGCACACTGCAAAGCAACCCTGTCCATATAAAAGACCAAATCCCCAATGATTCTCTATCTGATTGAATCTATAAAATAAAATGCTTGGAATGTGATGCAATATACATTGGACAAACATCGCGAGAAATCAAAATCGCAAGAAATGAACACCGTAGAGCCGCATCTGTCCGACCACCGAAAAATCCAGCTGAGCTAGAAAAGCTTGAAAAATCATCAGCCAGCCATAGGTCTACACGCTATACACAGAATCAATCCGCAAAATTGATTTTGACAATACTGAAATCATCATCCAGAAAAAGCATTTCAGAAATCACATAGAACGTCTAACATCATCAGAAACACTTCATATCAAGTGGAATCCAAATTGTCTGAATAGGAATGATAGACTATAACAGAATTTCACCTGTTTAAAACACCCCCCTTCATCCATGAAATGACAAAATCAACACGAATTGATTAGCAATTTCATTACGTAAACAAATACAGCTTTTATAATTTAATACACTTATCGAATCCAACAATCTACACCTGGCTTTTTTATCTTTACCATTTGGCCAACTTGACAACGCAAGATGACCCTATGCTGAAGAACTGTGGTGAAGTTGTTATACATGAGCTGAGACTTTGTGAATTCTGGTTTAGTAGTACTACTATGATAAAGCTATTAGTAGCACTAAATAGCGATACGTCTGTAAAAACAACAATATCGTTTTGTTTTCCATTCATTCATTGGGAAATACAAAAACCTTTATTAATATCTACCTAATTAGGTTAACTTAACCATAACCTGTCCGCAGTCTGCATCTAACCTTAATGTTCCTGTATTATTATTACTGTTATTGACATTATTATTTAAATTATTCCTTTGAGTTCCGAGTGAAACAGAGGGCTTCAAGCTAGAGCTTTGAAGTCCAGGTAGCTCTGGTTTTATTTTTACGTGGTGGGATTGCTATCCTCAATCCCAGTCTCAACCCTTTGCCGGCCTTATTGCCGGTTTAGTGAAGTTTATTTTGGAGTGCTTCAGCCGGGGATCAAACGCCGGATCACGATCGTGTTTGGCAAGCCTGCTACTACTGAATCGCCAACTCAGAATCTTCTCCTAATCTAACTTAAAAGTAACCAGGTATACTGTTCGATATCATTACAGATCATTAAACACTTTTCTTCATCACTACAGTGTTATTCACTCTGCTTTACTGCATTGCTATGATTGAACGTCCCAAATTCATCACTGCGTTTGTGCCTGCTGGGTGTTTAAAGCCTCTTTTCAATGAATACATACTGATAAGGAGATACTTGCTGTGTCTGATGACTTTTGAAGGATGAATTGTTTAACTGAGAAACATTCACTATACTAAAATTATCAAAACTTACATCATTATTAATTATGTTACCAAGCATTGTGTTTCATCCGTCATTCTAGTAGCTAAAGAGATTGACTTTCCATCGTGAGAATGTTTGTCTGATAGGATAGGACCTAGAAGATGTTGTCTTTGTGAAATTGTCATCTTTGTGATAACTTTGAATTTATTTTTTTTATCAGAGTTGTATTTAAAATTCTACTTATTTGGTTAACACCACTGTGTCTAACGGTTAGGATTTCTGACTGTTACCAAAACTGTCAGGTTCAACCTTTGGCATGACACCGCTTTGAAAACTGTAGAAGACCTGGATTTCGCGGAGAATTTATGTCTAATGTCAGATAAATATATTGGAGAAGATTTGTATCTCCGGTAGCTCTGATTTTCATAAAGCTGTCTTTCCTCAGCTGGACGGTTTATTTGCTAAGCTTTCATTACCCTACAAGGCAACATCCTCACCACAGCGCATACTTCAATTTGAATTAAACTGAGTGAGATTTTAGGTTTCCCCACGAGTTTATTAGTTACCTCTCCTGATGATCTGACCTTGAGTGTCATTCGTTGTTTTTGTGTGTTCTCACACCCTCTAGGCAGCTACTTGTATTGGTATTGGTACTGAATGTTTCCTTGACCCAAAGTTTGACCTTTCTTGTAAGAGATTTCATTCTAATCGACTGGTCAATTTTGTCTATGTCAGTGTGTGTCCACTATTAATTGACTATTCACCTTGTAACCAGAAGGTCCTAAGTTCTAATCCTGTTGGCGGTTGCATGCTGCCGAAGGGTCCCAAACGACGACGAAACAGCTATCCAGTAATCCATGCAGGTTTTCTCATGGTTCTCTAGCTGATGTCAGCTCATGACGAAATCCTCCAACCAATCAAACAAAAAATCCCTACAAAAACAATACTTGAAAATTCTGACTTTGTCAACTCATGGTATAGCGATAACTCCAGCCAGTGCCTTAGATGAGCATTTGTTTCACTCTGACATTGTGGACCCCATTGGTGACAACGCCATAACCATAGGTCGAGTGTTGCATCCCTGATAGTGTCAACAGTATGCATTACTGGAGAGTTCCAAACAAGAATGAAACAGCTATCCGATACTCCCAGGTTTGCAATAATCTATAGTTGACTCTAGTTCAGGATGAAATCGACACTGAAATATGATACATAACTTCATGCATTCACAACTTCCTCCCCTGTCTCTTCCTCCTCCCCCTCTTAACTTCTTTTTATTCCACTTCCTTCCCTGATTTTCACTCTCTTTCATGACTGCTTTTCATTTAGAATTTCTGTAGAATAAAAAAGGATCAACTAATTAATTCATATTCATCAATTTCCATACTATTGACTCACAAAAAGATGAAACAGTCGAAAACTAATTCAAGCGTATATACGCATCCCTGGTATAATGTTTCCTGCTATAAATCTTTATATATTTACATACGTATGTATATATTGTAAGACATAAAACAGTTAAGAAAAAATTAAACGAAAAAGTAATTTGTTTCTGTTTTCAAAAACCATAAATTAAATTCGGTAAAATCAGATGAAAAAATTAAACTACTGAAAAGATAATCAGTAGTTCAAGTTTTTCAGCTGATATTTTAGACTTTAGACGCAGTCACCAGGAGGAAGAGTATATTAAAATCTACTGAATCAAATGAAAATTATTATCCTCTAGGATTCCCGGAGAGAAATAGGGGTTGAACAACATATCTGCATTTAGTTCTGTTCTTTACAGTCATTTTCAGCCACCTTCAAGATTATCATTCAGGTTTCATTTCCTCCTGACATGATCTCCTTCACGTCATCCTCCGACCCTCACTCAGTTCTTCGCCTACCATTTAGTTTCGCTCGAAGGTCTTCTTGGCGTATGATGTCATTCAGCTATCCCCTCAGTTTGTTTCCTATCCATTTCCTTCTGCATATGTGTTGGGCGATATGTTCCTAGTCGGTTGCTGCAAATGTTTCTGGCCAGCTGGTTGTCTGATTTTCAGCTTAGAGCCAGTCAAGGTATCTGTTGATGAAAGTTTTCTTCAGGCTGTTGGGAATGCCTTCAGTAACGCAAGTACCATATCTCTGAATCATACACAAGCACTAAGTGACTTAACATTGGTGTTGAAAATCCAGATTTTGTTCTTTATGCTGAGTGCAACAGATTTCTACACACTAATTTTAGAGTAATACATAGTCTGTTAAACTTTTCCGATCCTGGCTACCTTTGACACACCCATCCGTGCCTCCTGTAGTCCAAAGGATCTCTCTACATAAGCGGCAGAAAGTAATTCCTCTAGATTTCTCCCTGTGATGACAGCTGGTTTTTATCTTTTTTGATGAATTACCCTCATCATCTCTGTCATCTATATGTTTACTTGAAAAACTCTAATCACAGATGGATATCCAGTCTCGTTAATCAACCAAAGAGAAAGATCGAGACTCCCTGAAGCCTGGATGTGCTGAAAAAACAACTAATTATCAATCTGAAATTCAAAGGAGATACATTTAATGAGGTCCTCCGAAACCACCCTGCTTCTCTACGCCTCATCTTCTATTCACATGCTCTTATTCACCAGGCCGGTGAAGGCAAGATTTCGCTGTTAGTAACCTCAGTGTGTATTTACCGATTCACCTGCTTCTGTTCAGCAAAAAACATTGTCTTTATTAGTAGGACAGTATCTAGACGTGTTCATGAACACTTACCATCATTGTTGTCAAAAAAAGAACGTGGAACAGTCAACCGACCAATTCTGGAGCATATTATTATTTCTGGCCATGCAGTGTCAGAGAAGACTTCTTTCAAATTCACATGTAATGTACGGTCAAGTCGTTGACTGACTGACTGGTTTCAACGTAGAACTTTGCACTGATGTGCGTCAGTTCGAGTAGCCACACTCCATGTAGCACGCACAGCAAGAGAAGAAATTAAAAACAAATGCAAAATAGAGACAGTAAAGAGAGATTTGAGGCAAACATATTAGTAATATGGAAGAAAAAATATAGTTTGATTGAATATTTTAAATCACAAGGAGTGGATGTCACCAACTATCTCCAGCCTTCATTGGTTTTTACCATCCCGAGGAACACAACCAGTTAGCCAGGAAGTTTACACCTCCCTACGTGACTGGCTGGCTGGCTTAAACTACCTGTTATGGATTTCATTGACTGATGAAGCCATCTTTTGGTTTGACTCCCACCAACTCTTTTCCAAAATGATCCATCCTATGTCAGCTAACATTTCCCACCACCGAGGAAGGAGATGGCTAGGCATGAGTAATACATGTCCTAACCACTTCAATCGATATAGCTTCACAGACTCGTCGATTGATTTCTCCTCCTTACCTAGCACTCGACCGACGCCTAACCTCAATACTGCTCACCCTATTATACCATTCCACACACAAGAGAAATGGAACACAGACACCTGTGACCAAAGACAACTAGCCAGGTTTTTCATGTCTTCCTCTCTCAATGGCCAGGTCTCACAGCCATAAAGGTGGACGGAGCGGACTGCTGAGCAGCATACACTCCCTTTGGTCAGCAGCCAGCGAGATATCAACGTCTAAGCCAGACATGGCGTTAAGTGGCATATGCGGAACGAGCCTTCTATATCCATGCTGAGATTTCGTCAGCTATCACCCTGTTGGGGCTGATGCAACTGTCAAGACGTTGGAAAAGATCGTCTTCATACAGTCACAGCCTTCGCAATCCTTAGTGAGAAGCCTAAACATTGTGTTCAGAAACGTTTCATCCACCCTCTTTTACTGCCACAGCCTCAATACTATTTTTTTTCTTTTTTTGTTCTTCCTTTGTCTTCCTGAATAACTAACTATATAGTAAGCTGCATGTAGTCCGCTTTATGCTTTTGCTACTCATTTTCAGTCTTTTGTTCTTTTGTCTCTTATCGACTATTTAAAAACGATTATTCACCACTCAAATAATCAGCTGTCAACCCTCTTGGTTAAGAAAAACTTCCACTAATTTTCCAAAAAGAGTTTTTACTGAAACACTTTGATTTGCTTTGTCAATAACTGACAATAACCTTTGACCTTTGTTGTCAGTCTACACTGTATATATAACCACCCACCCCCTGAACAAATGTACAGCTTTGAGTTGCCTGATTTCACTGGCAGATATCTAGTGATACAAGCCGATTACTTACCTATATTGGTATTTTTCGTATAAACCTGTGAAATGCAAGGCAACATACCTATGATGCTAGAAAGCTCACCGACCAAGCGCGAAGGTGGCCAGGATCAATCCCTAGTCGCGAAGCACTCTTACACCTCTCCTAACCGACAGGAAGTCTGTAAAAGAGGAGACATTGAAGGTGAGGCTAGCAGCCCTATCCTGTAAAGAAACAACACTACGGCCGCTGAAACTCCACAGCCTGAAGTTTGAAGTTCCGTGTTCGACTCAAAATGTAAAGGAAATTAGAGAAACTTATCTATCTAAATAATCACTGTATGTACTGTTGTACACTAATGGTCTATATTTTATTTTGTTTTGTTTTTTCGCTGTTTATTTACAAAAAGGTTCGAGTTATGATCTGCATAAGTTGGATATTTCCAGCAGCTTTATTTACACCAGTTATTTTTGGTTGGTCCTATTTAACCGGGGAACCAGAACGTGAAATTGTCAAATGTGAAGTCTCTTTCACCTATTATCCAGTATTCAATACAACATTGACGATAGGCTATTTTTGGACTACACTAGTTATCATGTGTAGTCTATACGTCGGCATATACAAAGTAGCACGTCGGTTACAAGCAAAATCCATAGATAATAATAAACGTTTAATGCAATTTTTATCGAAAATTGATAATAAACAAATTTTAACACAACAAAATACATCGAATAATACAAATTCACTCGATGATGACGATGATGGCGATGATGATGACAATGTCGAGAAGGCGAAGAAGAATAATACACAAAATAACATTCAATTATCAAATGATCAGTGTTTCAATTCAAATTGTTTAAATAAGTATCCAACAAATTCAAATAATGACGTGGCGGGATATTTAACGAACCAAACTTATTGTCTGAATAAAACAACAAAAGATATGTTCAAGGAGTCCAATGAATTAGTTGACTGTAATTTTATGAATCAATCTAATAAAATAAATGGAATAGATAAAATTCAACTGTAAGTTGTGCAGCAGTATTGATTTATGTAGCTATTTGATTCCAGTAACTTATAATTATACGTCTATTATATTTTCAATGATTAGAGATACCTATTAAAAACTTTAACAGACTAATTGGTGAACAAAGAATATTCTTTTCAATAACTTCTTCATCAGGTTCAACAGTTATGTATCTATAATAGTTGATGAATCATTTCCACGGACAACATTTATGTTCCAAATGGCATGAAGGCGATAAAATGAACACATTACAGTTCAACAGCCTCTTTAAGTCATAATATGCATCAATATAAGCCTAAACTAAATAGCATGCGTCGGTGGCATAGCGGTAAGGACGCTCGCCAACCATGCACATGGTCCGGGGTTTGATCCCCGGCCGGTGCACTCCTTTACCTCACTAAGCCAGAAATAAAGCTGGTGAAGAGGAAAGGTTGAACGTGAGGCTAACAACCCCATCCTGTAAAATAAACACTGCTACCGAAACTTCAAGACTCTAGCTTGAAGCCCTATGTTCCACTGGGGAACATGAAGGATTAAAAAAACTAAATAGCAGATAAATTCGAAGATCAGAGTAGCATTAGAGGCTCGACGTATTTCTTCCGCACGTAGAATTCTGGTTATTTCAAGCGAATCGCTCGACGGCTTCTGATGTTTGGAGTATTAGGTGTCTAGAGGCTTTTCATAATCTATTTGGTACTCAATGTATGATGGAAAAAGATTTTTCAATACTGGCTATGTGGTCTATCTGGACAAGTTGGTCTAATATCGAACTGTTTATAGTTTGTATTACACCTTTATTTATTTTTACGAGTTGATAGCGGATTGGTATCAGTTAGAGAACCATTTAAAACCACCAGGGAGTACTGAACAGCTGTTTTATCTGAGTTTGGGAATCATCGGTAGTATACACCCACCACCAGGGTTAGACCCCAGGACCTTCCGGTGGTGATAATAAACAGGCAGCCTTGTCCTTCTCCTGTATTCACTTTGAACGCCTCGCTGAGTTTTCCGTTATGGATCACCTGACATGTGCCGCTGCCATATAGCGGTTGAATGAGGTTGATAAAGACTTGAGGTACGCCTCAGTGTTGACTTACTTCTTGGTCAACGATGTCAAAGGCCTTTTCAGAGGCAATGAAGTTGAGGAAGGCAGAGATTTGGCTGCCATTCTATGCTTTGTTCTGTGATGACGATGTGTGGAGTTGCAATTTGATCAGCACATGCTTTGCCCTTCCTGAACCCAGCTTGTTGCCGGCTGTTAGAGTTCTGCGTCCAGTGCATCCTGTATTCTCTCCAGCAGGATGCGACTTGGCATTTTACTTGGCGTGGGCAACAGCATGATTCCACGCCAGTTCTTACACAGGTTTAAGTCGCCCTTCTTTGGCAGCTTGACAAGGTAACCAGTCTTTATTTCAATAGAAAGGTACCTTACCTTCTTTCCAAACCTTTTACAGTAATGGCGTGAACACATCTGCCGCAGTCTCTGGGTCCATTTTCAGTGCTTCGGGAGGAATTCTGTCGGGTCCAACTGCCATCCCGGACTTTAGTAGTTTGATTGCATTTAGGATTTCTAATTTCGGTGGAGATGAGTGTCAATTAGATCGTTGGAACACAGAAATGTACCTGGAGGTAGAATGATTGACTCCGCTAAGATAAATAATCTGGAAAATAACTTGGCCATTGAAATGCATTCACTTGTATGTAATCATGCAATAGTTTAGGATAGTGTAAAAAGCATTAAAAAGTGGTATTGTTGTATGGAGAGGGAGACAGAGAGGAAGATAGAGATGTTAATCATCGAATCTTTGCTCACTGAATCAATACCCAACACGCGCAATCTAATAGACGCAACGCCTATACTGCATATATGGAAAATTACAATAAACAATCGAGGGAAGAGAAAATATATGTACATATATATGCATAAAGCAAATTGTAAATCCGTTTAGGTGTATTGATACGATTATGAACAGTAATCAATTGTGCTCGAAAAACCATCCAGTTATAGCTTGATTCCACACCGTATTTTCGGTACAAGGATGGAATTTTCAGCATATGATATCGGTAGCCCAAATTTTGCAGACCGACCATAGATATCAGGTGTGCGTCGGCAGGGGATCGAACCCCGGACCATGTTCATTCATGGTTGGCGAGAGTCCTAACCACTGTGCTACCGACGTACACGGACTGTGTGTTATATCAAATAAACTTATCTAACATAAAAATAGTATGACTGCATATCATATGTCCAGAACTATATATAATCGATTAGGGAGTAAGTTCAAAAGTTATTTGGAATATTTAGTGTCTTTTCACTGACCGACTTAAATTTGCTTTTTAATCTTCATTGACAGTAAAAGTACTTCAAGTTCCACCACAGATTGATATCAGTTAGAGAACCAGTGGAAAACTTGAGAGTACTGGACAGCTGTTTCATCCTAGTTTGGAACTGAGATTGAATCCCAGTGGCTAAAAAGCCTATGACCTGGCACTGCAGCCAGATCCTGGGTCCAAAGAAGGGTGGGTGAGTAGAACAGAAAAGTTTCAAACTTGTGCTACGAAATATCTGTCCAGGATTCCACAACTGCCACACATTTTAATATATGTGTAAAACTTGGGCATTGTAGTAGTAAGTAATTCCATATTAGTTTGTGTATTAGATGTATCACACAGTGGAACAGTATTATTAACTGGATCATAATCATATCAGTTTTAATCACACGATTTGGAAACTTGAGTTGTATAATTTTCTTTGTTCCTCCTGTTTGTCTCTGGGGTGGTGGAATTTTTCAGATATCTGGGCGGACAGGTGTTGAATCATTCCTATTGCGCGTGTTTCCAGTTGATTCGCTAAACAAAGCTTCTGTTATCAATCTCTCCCTCCACCCTGTGACATTAGATCTTAAAACTGTCATCCTATCCCATCCTATTGTATGGTTGTGTGTAACTGCAAGTAGTGAGTGCTATAGCTGAACTATTCTCTAGATTTCTTATCTTATTCAAGTCAACCAATCTAGAATTTGCTAAGTTTCCATGTTCAGCTAATCTGACTGCCCCTGTTCTACTAGTTTGACCTATGTATTTGACCTGACGATCATTGCAGTCAGGGTATTAGATAAACTAAATTGTTTTGTTTTAAAGGCTCCACAGGATTGATCCTTTAACCGAGAAAGTTTATTGGTTTGAATGACGGCCACTTTTATTCCAGCATTGTTAAGAATTCTGCATAATTTGGTTTCCGAGCTTCCTTCTTTGTATGGAATTCCTACCGATGATTTAGCGCCACACATTTTCTTTTCCTCATCACATAATCTCCTTCCTCTCATCCTCAAAACATCGCCTAACCTGTAGCTTTCCCTTCAAATTTCCCCCAACAGTCTGACGTATGATTTCATGCGAAGGTCCCCTCAACGCATATATTCAATCCACTTCTAGATCACCATCTATCGGAGTTGCTTCTTGCTTGTCCTTTTCAAATGGCCATGTAATCTTCAGTAGTGTGACAGTGAAGTAGACAACTGTTGTTGAAAGTCTCTAGTAAGGCTGTTCAAAATGCTTTTACTGACCCCATTTAACCACGCCTTTAAACTAATATAGAAGCACTGACTGATTTCCTCTTGTAAAATATTCACCTTGTTTTTTGTAGATATTCATTAACAACAGTTAGTCAATATCAACATACCTCACCAACAAACTTGAAACACCATCATCATATCATCGTGGTATTGGTGAAAGTGGATCTGTTTCACAACAAAGTGATCAACTTCAACGCGGCTATCAATATGAAAATAAGACTTCTAATGATTGTTCAGTCTATCATAATAGCGACAGTATTTTGAATACATCTCAAACACATCAAACTAGTATATCGACAACAGCAACAGCAACAACAACAGCAGGGACAACTGCTCATGAGGACAAACAAGCAGATTTGCATAGAAAAGACTCTTTATCATCTTTAAATGATGAAATTTTCTCCCTGCCGTCTGTCAACTTCTATATACCATCACCAAAAGTTTCAACTTCTTCACCAATTCAAAGTGATCAGTCACTGTCACCGAAATACACCTATTCTGAGAATAACTCACCAGTATGGATTAGAAAAAAGGATAATTGTTATGATTCTGGTTTAAATTTATACGAATGTGATCTTTGTCCACAAGTGTTAAAGTGTCAACAGTTTATAAGTGATAAAAATTTCTGTGAAAATGGTGTATACTACTATTTATCTGATTCACCATCATGGGATCAATGTCCACCGACATGCTGTTTAACTGATAAAGTAAGTCCTGGGTTTATTATCCTTCAATAATCATAAATTCATGTGTTATATGTATAAAAATGCAGTAATACTTCGTGTGGTCCAGTGGTTAAATGCTTGGTAATTGTGCCTCATGTAGTTCAGGGTTCGATTCCCAGTCGACACACTCCTAAATCTCGCTAAGCCTGTGATAAACCAAGTAAAGAGGAAAGGTTTGACCTAGAGCTACTAATCCCACTCCTTAAGAAAACACCATTGCTAACGAAACTTCAGGGGCCAAGCTTTTAACCTTAGGTTCCAGTCAAAACGCAAAGGGACTTAGGAAATCAAATAATAGATAAAATTAGGAAAATTTATGCGATAATTAAAAATTAATTAAGAACATACACATGGGGAGGACTCATTGATCTCTGCAAGTAAGGCCTGGCTTCAGAGCATATTCCTAAGTGGATCCAGAAACGAATAGAATCTTCAGAACTCATTAGTGGTGAGAACAGGAGACCTAGCTCCTCTATTGCGAAACATATTATAGATACAGGACATAAAATTGATGTTCACACATCTTTTAAACCTATCTATAAAACGTCTTTGGAGCGCATCCTAAAGTTTGTGGAAACCCTACCTGGCAATTAGAAAGTTTAAACCACCTTTATGAGTTCAAAGCAACAATTCGTCATCACACTAAACCGTCCTTGGTAAAGTCTGTTTTGATACCAGCCACGGTAGATGTACTATTACCTCTGTTATTTGGTTTAGTGACCTTCATTGTTATTTTGACCTTCAATATTTCCTTTTAACTTGACCTAAGTTTATTTTCTCACATCTTAATTCTTTATTAATTTCATATATATTCCTATGACAAATCCGTGTGTGATCAGATTCTTCGAGATGTGTTGCGCAAATACATTACACGATTCAAACAAATTAAGTCTTTATACATACCTTTGTTATTTTAATTTTGATTAATTCCCCAGAAGAAGTTCGTACCAGTTTGCCGAACGAAACGTTGAAGCTACTAATTGCAGTTTCACTGAGATCTGTACAAATATAATTTTTATAAATGTTTGCTTTTCACTCGGTGTCTAATCTTTGGTGGAACTATGCAAGCAAATGTTGACCAGAGTTTGTATAAATTCACCTGTATTACTTATTAGTAGTATAGAGTACGAAGTTAAAATACAAGGTAAACGGCCTTAAGAAATCAACAGAGATGGTATATGAGCTTGCCTTGTTACCGGAAGGTCCTGGGTTCGAATCCCAGTGGGTGCGTACTGTCTATGATTCCCAAACTAGGATGAACCAGCAGCTGTCTAGTACTCCAGTGCTGGTTTTCAATGGTTCTCTAACTGATATTAATCAGTGGTCAACTCGTAAAAACATAACAAACCCTTACAAACCAAACTATAGAGATTAGTTAGTTAAACAATTAACGTCTTGCATATGGACATTTGACCACTACACTATGAAGGAAATTAAAAGAAGTTGAAATAAAAGACCGATCAGATTTGACCACGTGAGTGAGAGGTGATATGCCCTAGAGTGAGATATTATTGATTTTCTTCTAGATTCTTTATAAAGTGAATGATGTGTGCTGCTGAAGAGTCACAACCGGGGGTTGAAACTTCACTTCATGAAGTCCTTTCGACATTGTTCTAATTTTAACAGGCAGGTTCACTCACCTCAGCTCCAACCTTTCCTCTTTACTGGGCTAGCTACGTTTAGGAGTGAGTCAGCAGTGAATCGCAGCCTGAACCCCGTACACGGTTGACCCGTCACTGGTTCAGTATGTGTCTGAAATCGGTAAATTACTGACATATCTTCATACAATGCTTTATTTAATAATAATAATAATAATAATAATAATAATAATAATTTGCTTTATTCCAAAACAGTACTTGTGATACAGAATGGAATTCTCAGCATTTTTACTACAGTATTGCATCCAGTTAGTACATTGTCAATAAAATAGAATTCTACATAGATTGAGGAAACCACAGTTCATTATTACAACAATACATTGGCATGTTCAGTAGCAAAGGTAAAGCTGAAACAGTGTTTGAAGGTGTTAGAAAAGTGGGAGCTGTCTTATTAACTGGCGTAAGCGAAAGAAAGAGAACAAAGCAGCACATAACGGAAAAAGAAGAGAGAGGACAGGAACAGAAAGAAAGGAAATGTTGAACCTATTGATGAAGTGGGTTGGAAAGATGAGATCCAGTTGTACTACTGACTATTTAATGAATTATAGGTGTCACGCCTAATGCTTTCTTTATCACACAGAACGCGAGCTAAGTAGGGTATGGTTGAGTTTTTGTACTTGCTGGTACGAGCATATAGTTTTCTATATTGGCTTCTGGTTTTACCTGATGAGATGCAAGGGGAGAGTTGTGAGTGAAGAGGGTGGTGTGAGTTAGATAAAATGGACTTGGCCCATTTTTCACATGAGTCCATGTGCCTGTCAACCAAAATATTAACAAGCTGGTTAAGTGGCACGTTGCTTACTCTGCTGACAACATTTAACATCCTGCGTAATATGTTGTAGTCTTTCTTCAGTAGCCCAGGAAAAACTAAGGGGGAACAATAGAGAATAATAGGCAGGATGCGAGAATTAACGAATTGTAGGAGTAGGGGTTGGGTAATACCAGAATGTTTTAACTTCTTAATGTAGAAGGCAAGACGGAATATTTTCTTAGAAATTGCTAAGATATGAGACGACCAGGAGAGATCAGCAGATAGAATGACACCTAGGTATTTAATTTCCGATTTAGTTTCTATTTCAGTGCCGTCTATTTTGCATACCTCGTGAGAGCCAAACAGTTTGTTTAGGTCGGATTTATGCCTAAAGGTGAAATTGACTGTTTGGCATTTGGAAGGGTTTAGAGTAAGACCATTTTCCTTGGACCACTGGTTGATTTCTGACAGAAAGCCATTAAGTTTAGAGCAGTCGCTTTGACATTTGATAGGCAAAGATGCAGACAGATCATCAGCGTATTTGACAAAATTAATGTCATTTGAAGATGGTAAGTCATGTAGAAAGAAGGAAAAGAGAAGTGGGGAGAGTACAGCGCCTTGGGGGACTCCGGCTTCAGTGAGTGCAGCAGAGGATGATTTACCTTTGTATACGGTGTACTGCTTTCTGTTAGAGAAGTAGGAATGCAACCAGTTAGTGACCCAGGACTCAGTTTTCGTCAAAGAGAGCTTATTTAGAAGGAGACATCTAGGAACAGAGTCGAAAGCAGAAGTGAAGTCAAGAAACGTGCAGCGGACGTATTTGGCACCTTTATCTAATGATGAGACGATGTTGTTGTGTAAGACAGCTGCAGCGTCTAATGTACTCCTACCCTGTCTATAGGCAAATTGTTTTGGGTCTTCGAAGTTTTTAAGGGAGGGTTCGAGTTTAAGAAGTATTAGTTTTTCCATAAGCTTTAGAAACGGGGAAGTGATGGCAATGGGTCTGAACTTTACGTTCTTGCCATTTCCAGGTTTAGGGACAGGGACAATTTTGATGTCTTTCCATGCATCAGGTACGATATTTTTGGAGAAAGAGGCATTTAGGATGTTGGTTAGTGGAGAACACAACACATCTGCACATTGTTTTAGAACATAGGCAGGTATACCATCAGGACCTAGGCTACGTGAGGGCTTGAGTGTTTTAAGACATTTTAGAACATCGAGAGTATTAAAGTCATGAAAGTTTTCAGCAACATGATAGGTAACATTAGAGGTAGTTAAAGTAGAAGGACAGCGTATAAAAGACTGATTAAGAGCATTAACATCATAAGAGGGAAAAGTATTACAACGCTTACTATTACCAGTAATTTCATTAAAAAGTTTCCACATACTGATTGGAGATTTACATGATAAAAGTGTATCATTATATATAGCATTAAGATTTTTGATTTCAGATTTGATCTGAGCATTAATCTTTTTGAGTCCTAACTTGTCTTTGGATTTGTACAAAGTTTCTTTTTTCCTGCGAAGTTGTTTGAGATAAGGAGATGAGAAGCGGTCGAGACGTTTGAATAGAGTTTGTTTGGGACAACATATATCAAGGCAAAACTTGAGATAATCCGTTATATTGACGATTGTGTCATCTAATGAACTTTCATGGAATAAGTCCCAGTTAGTATTTTGTAACATGCACCTTAGATTGAGTAAGTTTTCGGATGAGTAGCATCTTTGTTGTGCTTTCATAGACAGATGCGAGAAGACTTTAATGTGTGTTTTGCTGTAAATTTTTGGTAGAACACGAACAATAGAGTGATCAGAGTTGAGGATCGGTGCACGTTTACGTGCTTCATAGATTCCTTCGTCATTTGTAAAAACTAAATCCAGTGTTTTGTCTAGTCGAGTGGGAAATTTGACAATGTTAGAGTGACCAAGTGCTTCAAGGAAGGAGCAATCTGACGAGTTGAAGTCCCCAGTAATAACAGACAGAGAGTTGTCGAAGTTGGCAGCGGCGAACATGGTGAATTCATCGGCAAAACTTGAAAGATTAGATAGTGAGCAACTTGGAGAAATGTACATGTTTGTGATAAAGATGTGTTTATATTTGGGGAGATGTTTGGGACGACATTTGACGGTGATGCAGTCTATGAAGTCATTTGAGAATGAGAAGCAAACATTATTAGAAATAGACCATTTTGAGTTAATAAAAGTTGCAACTCCACCCCCGCTTTTCTTATTACAACATATTCGGTCTTGTCTAAATAGGATGAAGTCCTTTAGAGAGATGAGATTGTCATCGTACAGTTCGTGTAACCATGTTTCTTGTAATGTGATTATCGCAGTATTGTGATAAGTGTCAGTGGACATCAAGGATTGTAGGTACATTATTTTGTTAGGCAGAGAGCGGCAGTTGGTGTTCATTATGACAGGGACCGTGGTTAAGTGTATTGGTGTACGTTTAAGAGCTCTTTGCCAGCCACTACGATGCTTCCTCCTTGGTTTCTTGGGAATATGAAAGTCATTGGGTCGTAAATGAATGATAAAGTTGCGAGAGTAAATAATCCTTTTGGAATTCATATTTGGGTGATAAATAAATGGAGTAAATGGTAGGTTGGATGCAATATGTAGATTTTATGATAGCAGGCCCAAAAATTCAAACAGGCCGCCAAGGTCAATAAAAATAGCACACTTATTACACTAATCATATTTTTATTTTCGTTTTTCTCTTAAACAATTATAGTGTGAATACTCTGAGTATACAACATCCAGTGGGAATATGAGCTCAATGTATAATAACCAGTTAACGAATACCAACTGTTGGTACAGACGATTCATGCATAGATTGAATAAACCGAATAATATGCTTATCAAATCCGTGTGTACACTAAGCAAACAGCAATCCCCTTCATCAGTGTGTAAATCCTGTGATGACAAACCTTATCCTTGTGGACTACAAAATAATTATAACAATAATCAAGATATATGTCCATGTTATTACTACAGTAATAATAATAGCAGTAAGAATTTTATTCAACAACACCGTGAATCACAAATAAGTGAAGAACCAACTAAACCTCAGTCGAAATGTTTGTGTTGTATTTTCCCGCCAAAACAACAAATCAACACCGATTTAAACAATAATCACACTCAAGGTCAAACCAGTCTAAGTAATAGTCAAGTTCAAAGTCCAAATAATAGTGATGATTATATGAATGTACATAATGGCCAACAAAAGAGCAAATCTAATAAACTGTCTTTAAAATATAAACAGAAGCAACAAAGATTTAACTCACAACAACAACAACAACAACCCCACCAACAATACGGAAAGACATCAGCATCAACAACAACAAGAACCAAACCTGGCAGGCGGCAGACAAGTCTTTCAATATTTCAATCTCTATCAAATATTGATGCACAGAATCGTAAACATGCACGTAAAGCATTGAAAACGATTAGTTTTATTTTGGGAGCATTTATGATCTGTTGGACACCATATCATATAATTGTATTGATCAAAGGCTTTTGTGATGATTTAGCTACGCACACAAGTTGTGTGAATATACATTTATATAATTTATCTTATTGGTTATGTTATATGAATTCACCGATTAATCCATTTTGTTATGCATTATCAAATATATCATTTAGGCGAACATTTTTTCGAATATTACGATGTGATTTTCAAAAAAGATGATGGCTTGATCAGCGTTCTCTCATTCTCTTTTTTGCCGCCATTTTTAGTTATCGACTATGTGAATACATTGACTGTACATTTAATACCTATTGTACATTGAACATATATATATATATATATAATTATTGATTTTATGTAAATTATTGTAATTAAAATTACACTTATTTCTCTGAAGCTTGTTAATCAGGAGGTATACATTCAAATATACACCACGATTTACCAAACATTTCTCATATTCTTAATTATATCGCTGAGAGGATCATAATCACTGAGGTTTCACGGTTGAATTCTAATTCATTTGGATGGTGTCATATTATAAGGCAGAGTTTATCTGGAAAATTTGTTGTAGTATATTAACGCAATACATTTCGAACAATCTGATCACACCTCTGTACTTGTCAGATTAATTTATATATAAAATGATAACGGACTTGGGCATTTATTATTATTCACTTAGGTTCCAAGTGGAACACATAGGGCTTCAACAACACATCTCCACTCTGTTATATTTGGTGCTGTCCTCTTCAGATAGGTCCACGACTGACTATAATCTCTTACCTCCGCCTTTCCAAAGATGTCCTCCAAATCATATTCGGACGACCCACTCGGTAGTTCCATTCCAGTAATGGATTGCATTGCGCGCGATGTCTTTCGATGGCCTCCTCATCGTATGCCCTATCCATTTCCATTTTCTTCTACATATTTGTTGAGCGATCGGCTCTTGGTTGGTTTGTTCCCAGCCAGAGTTTCTTTTTGCTAATTCTTTCTTGCCGGCCATCTGATCTTCAGTATGCAGCCAGCGAAGAAAGAAGCTGTTGGTGAAAGTCTGTGACCTGTTGAAAATCCTTATTGTAACGCGCGCGCCAAGTGTCTGAACCAAGTAGAAGCATTGACTGACTTCACATTTGTGTTGAAAATCCGAATCTTCTTCTTTATGCAGAGTGCAGATTTTCAAACTGGTTTCAGGTTGATGAAGGCGTACCTTACCTTCCCGATTCTGGATTTCACACCTCAGTTCATTCCGCCTGTGGTTGAAACCGTTCTTCCTAGATATGCGAAGGAAGTAACCTCTGACAAATCTCTCCCCTTGATGGTGACTGGTGCTGGTTGTTGTTGCTGTTCATTGGTTGGTTGGTTATCTTCACCACCTCTGTCTTCTCTATGTTCACTTGAATTCCTGTCGCCACCGCCTGCTTCTCCAGTCAGTTTGTTGGTTTTCGCCTGTAAGTCTTCGAGTTTGTGTGACATTAGATATATATCATCTATGAAATCCAGATCTTCCAGAGTCTTCTCATTGGTGGTCCAGCGTACTCCTGTCTCCTCGCTCCCCATAGTCTTCCGCATGATCCAGTCCACCACAATCGAGAACATCATCGGTGATAATAGGCAGTCAGCTTTTTCATACTCCTGTATTCACTTCAAACGCCTCACTGAGTTTTCCTTTGTGAATCACCTGGCACGTGGCATTGTCATAAAGCCAGATGTTTGTCGAAGGCATTTTCAACTTTTATTAGATTGAGTTAGAGATTTGACGACTGTTGTAATCTGATCAGTACATGATTTGTCTTTCTTGAATCCAGCTTGTTCTGGGATGGCGGAGTTCTGCATTTATTCCATTTTTTATTTATGAATTTGAAGGATAATAATTCACACTACTTTTATTAAACTCATTCATCAACCTGAAACCAATCTGGAAATCTTCGTCAATCAGCATCAACAACAAAATTCGGATTTTCAGTACAAACGTCAAGTCAAGTCAGTTCTTCTATACGGATCAGAAACTTGGCGGGTCACAAAGAATGTTTCCAACAGGTTTCAGACCTTTATCAACAACTGTTTTCGCTATATATTGAAGATCAGATGGCCGGAAAGAATCACCAACAAGAAACTATGGGAACAAACAAACAAAACAAGAACCAATCGCTCAACAAATATGCAGGAGAAAGTGGAAATGGATTGGACACTCGCTGAAGAGGCCACTGGGTGACATCAAGCGTCAGGCCAACGTTCGAGTGGAACCCGAAAGGGAAGCGGCGAGTGGGACGTCCAAGGGTGACATGGAGGAGATCGTGTGAAGAGGAGTTGAAACAGTATGGACTAACATGGATGCAAGTGAAAAGTACAGCAGAAGAAAGAAGCAAGTGAAGACGTGCAGTTGAAGCCTTATGTTCCACTAGGAACCCAAGGGAACAATGATAATTATTATTATTATTAAGTCACTCTGAACAAAGAATATTCTATTCAGTAAATTCTCTTCTTCAAATTCTTAAAATTATAACATATGATATTTATCGTTACCATAATAGGCAGGCGTGAGTCCTATATATTTTCACGTAGAATAACAGATTAGTAGGTATAGGTTAACAGAATAAATTTATAAATTAGTGTAACAAATGTATTTGGCTCAACGCACTTTCAAAATATTGTGAAATGTGAGACGACGACAGTGATTCATCAGATTCATGCAATGTGGGAAAGGAAAATTGACAGGTAATTAGTTTTTAGGAGAAGAAGGGATATTGACGTTTGTGCAAATTACGATTATATACCGAAGCAAATTCTTATCCTCCAATTTCAGCTTAGACCAAAGACAAATCGAAACACCAAAATCCTAGTACGATAATGATTGTCCAACTAACTGGGGGGTCGTGCATGAACGAGCGAAATTAACACGATAGTGTACCAAATGTCATGGATGCTTGACCACGAACCTTCAGCTCCCCCAACGATTCGACTTAAACAGTGAAGGTTGGCATCCATTGTTAGGTGAGGAATGCCGTAGGCTAATAATTTGCGGGAATTATTTGCCGCAACAAGTTCAAAGTTGTAAAGGCAGTCTGATGAGTGACTATTACAAAAAATAGTATTCGATAAGGAAGAGACAGCGTAACACTAGGAGAAATTGGTATCTGTCTATAGCCAAACTATGTACACCTTATCTTCAACGCATCATTTGCACAGACCTTCACGTTGTGATACTTCTGGACTTCATATTGTGTTCTGTTGTGTTCCTTTCACATCCCCCATGTATCTCCACAACGCTGTATCATTTGCCCTCTCTGACATCAAATGTATCTCCTTGCTATTTGATATTGTGCCGATGAACGTCTCTTCATATACTACTGATAAGTCTTATCAGTAGCACTCACCAAAATTGGAAGACTATGGTAAATAATTCATCATGAAATAATCAACATTGGAAATGAAACAGGTGAAATCACATATTGAGAAAAGAAATAATGCCACTATTAATAACTCAAAATAGACTAAATGAAAAAAAATTCTATGGTGTTGAATTGAAAGAATGCTAGAATGAAGGGTATCAATTACAAAAGATTGTGGCTAAAACTGATAAGATGAAGAGGGAAGGAATCAAGTAATCAATTAATCAAAAAACGAGATAAGAGGGAAATACACTCTTGGAAGGGAGAACTTTTAATCCAAGTGGGGCCGAAGTAAGAGCAACGCCTGAACATTAAAATTCTGGTTTCGTCGATCATATTGCAACAGCTTCAGTTACATGAAGACGATTTAGGTAAATTGTGTATGATAATGACTTAGGAATGTGGTATACAACCCTGAAGGCTATGTCAATGTGATGTCCCGCGTCCACCAAGTGTGACAGAATTGGACTTTTTTATGCATTTGATTTCTCCCCTTTTTCCGAACCAAGCTAGTAAGTGTTCACGAATCCATAGACAAATCTCCTTACTCATATTCCCTGTATAGCTTGAACCATAGGAACACTTCAAACGGTACATGCATGAGGAGGAGCTAAGATTAGGTAAGTTTCCTGTCGGTTTCGAGGGGAATACGAGACAGCAAATATGATAATAGCTTTTCTCCATCATTGCCAGTCCATGTTTGCGACTTTTATAACCTTTGTTGGCCTGTGTAACTCCCCTGGATATCCGTTTACGCTTAGAATATCCAATGCTTTTTAATAATAATAATAAAAATGGATTTGGCCCATTTTTAACATAAGTCCATGTGCCTGGCGACCAGAATATTAACAAGCTGGTTAAGTGGCACATTGCTTACCCTGCTGACAACCTTTAACGCCCTGCGTAATAAGGTATAGTCTTTCTTCAGTAGCCCGGGAAAAACTAAGGGGGAACAATAGAGAATAATAGGCAGAATGCGACAGTTAACGAATTGTAGGAGTAAGGGTTGGGTTATACCAGAATGTTTTAACTTCTTGATGTAGAAGGTAAGACAGAATATTTTCTTAGAAATCGTCAAGATATGAGACAACCAGGAGAGATCAGCAGATAGAAGGACGCCTAGGTATTTAATTTCCGATTTAGTTTCTATTTCAGTGCACACCTCGTGAGAGCCAACCAGTTTGTTTAGGTCGGATTTATGCCTAACGGTGAAATTGACTGTTTGGCATTTGGAGGGGTTTAAGGTAAGACCGTTTTCCTTGGATCACTGACTGATTTCTGACAGAAAGCCATTAAGTTTAGAGCAGTCGCTTTGACATTTGACAGGCAAAGATACAGTCAGGTCGTCAGCATATTTGACAAAATTGATGTCATTTGAAGATGGTAAGTCATGTGGAAAGAAAGAAAAGAGAAGTGGGGAGAGTACAGCACCTTGGGGGACACCAGCTTCAGTGAGTACAGCAAAGGAGGATTTACCTATGTATACGGTGTACTGCTTCCTGTTAGAGAAGTAGGAATGCAGCCAGTTAGTGACCCAGGACTCAGTTTTTGTCAAAGAGAGCTTATTTAGCAAGAGAATTCTAGGTACAGAGTCGAAAGCAGAAGTGAAATCGAGAAACGTGCAGCGGACGTATTTGGCACCTTTATCTAATGATGAGACGATGTTGTTGTGTAAGACGGCTGCAGCGTCTAAAGTGATAATATAATATAATAATATAATCAGATAACGATTCACAAGGTAGGTTAAGGATAATAAGAAATTATTTTTGTGCACACAACGGGATGGGGTCTTAATTTTACGGACAGCTCATTGCTCCCAGAGTATTGCAGTAATCCGTCCCGACTGTTTTATAGATAATCTTGAAAGCTACTTTGATATCAGTTTTATGATTCATATAAATTAAGTGTTTTGCCATAGAAGAAGTTGGTAGTCTGCCAACAGAGTTCCGTATATATATTCTCCTACCTTCAAGGGCAAAGTATGATAACTCTCCATATGTGAGTGTGACCACAGCCACACAAAATGATATGTAGTATGGGGTGTGACATTATCATTTCTGAAATGTTGAGGATTGTAATTGAGCATATTTTTAGCCTTTTCCCTAACACTGCTTCGTACTAAATTTATCAATAGGCCAGGGGTCTAGAGGTGGGTAACGCTTTAACATTTCAAGTGTAGGTAAACTATCATTTACAGGGGCCGGAAGGGGTGGAAAGCACACCAAGCTGACGAGTACTAAATGGGACGAAACGCATATTCGAGATTCTACTGCTAGCCTCCATCAAAACAGGTAGCTTTAAGCTAACAGCTCTAGTATAGTTGACTAGTTTCAACATACATGTTTGCATCGATGTGCAGCAGCTCCAACTGTCACTCTCCCTCCATGTACCACACAAACCAAGAGAAGAGGGGAAAGGGAGATAATAAACAGAAGTGTGAGTGAGGGAAAAAGAATAGTATTATTGAAGAACAGCAGAGCTTTATTGGATATTGTAGATCACAAAGAGTGAATGTGTCTGCCCTCACAACGATTTTGAGCCATATCCTTAATTTTTTCCAGTCATTAGTTCTTACAATACCGAGGACCCCAAGCAGTCAAGTAGTCTACATCTCCCCCACGTGGCTGACCTACACTAACTGTTATGGATTCCATTGACTGATGAAGCCATGTTTTCGTTTGACTACCACTAACTCTTTCCAACATGATCATATATCAGCCAGTATCCCTCGTCGAGGAAGGAGATGGCTAGACATGCATGTGTAACACATTTCAATCTATGTAACCTCACAAACTCGTCAACTGATTTTCCCTCCTTACCTAACACTCGACCGACGCCTAATCCCAATATTACTCACCTTATTATGCTACCTAGCATGCAAGACAGAACGCAAACATCTATGATCAACGACAGTTAGCCGTTTCATGTCTTACACTTCCAATGGTCATGACTCACAGTCATTAAGGAGGACAGTACGAACTATTGATGAGTGCCGGTAAGTAAGCACGAAACGCCCGTAGGGAGCTTCTTGATGACTGCTTCCAATCAGCTAACATCAAATTAAACTTGAATGAACTTCAATAGTGAATCACCTAGCTTAGTGACCTACCCATTTGGCATAGAATTAAGTCAATATTAATACTAAGAACAGAATAAATGATTGGTTACAGGATTTCATCATGAGCTGGCATCAGTTAGAGTACCAGTGGAAAACCCTGGAGTGCTGGACAGTTGTTTCGTCCTAGTTTGGGACTCTTCAGCAGTACGCACCCACCAGGGTTCGAACCCAGGATTTTCTGGTTACAAGGCGAGCTCGTATACCATTAGGCCACTGGGACCCGATCCAATAACTAATTCACGATATAGCGCAACCGCTAGCCAATGTCTTCGCGAGTATTTGTCCTCACACCCGACGTGCTGCACCCTAGTGGTCACGACTTCCCACTGGAACCCCAGGTAACTACCTACCTGAATAGGGCCAGTCGCCAGTGAGCATGATGAAATCCTGTAACCAATCAACCAAATCCCTACAAACCAATACTTGAATAAGAGAATAAATGACTTTGGTTATAGCCTATTGACCAATCAATGGCATACATTTCCTCTTCTATATTAAATTCCCAACAATTAAAGCTTTTTACCGGAAAAACTGACGAAATAATAAACACTCACAATATTTATAAGAAATAAGGATTTCCAAAAGTAACTTAATAACTTTGAATGCTTATAATTCATGCCTAACTACACTATCTCCTCTTACCCTTCGACACTCATTTACTTATTGATCAGAATGCATTCACCCGTGTTAAATGGTATAGTAGCGTTAGCCATGTTGAAGTAATGCGTACAGTGGTAGAGGGAAGCAAAGGAAACCATTAGATGAGGTTATGGAGCTACATCGATTGAGATGGCTAGGACATGTGTTATGCATGCATAGTCATCTACCACCTTTCTCGATGGTCAACGACAACTGACATGCGATCAGGTTGACTGATTGACTGATTTCAACATAGAACTTTGCACAGTTGTGCAGCAGTTCGAGTCGCCACACTCCATGTACCACAGCAAGAGAAGAAAGTAAAACGATATGCAAAATAGAAACAGTAAACCGAGATATGAGGCAATAAGAATAGTAATATCGAAGGACAATATAGTTTTATTGGATATTACAAGTCACAACGACTGGATGCATCTGAGTCACCACTCAGAACGATTTTCAGCCATATCACCAATTGTCTCCAGCCTTCATTGGTTTTTACCGTTCCGATGACCCCAACCAGTTAGGCAGTTTACACCTTCCTACGTGACTGGCTTAAACTAACTGTTGTGGGTTTCATTGACTGATGAAGTCATGTTTAAGTTTGACCACCACTAGGTCTTTTCCAACATGATCCTATGTTAGCTAATATTGCCTGTTGTCGAGGAAGGCGATGGCTAAACATACGTAACACATGTCCTAACAATCTCAATCTAGGTAACTTCACAACCTCGTCGATCGATTTCCCTCCCTACCTAGCACTCGATCGATGCCTAACCTCACTGTTGCTCACCCTATTATACTACCTAATACGGGAAATAGAACGCAGGCACCTATAATCGAAGACAGCTAGCCTTTTCATATATTCTACTCTCAATGGCCAGGTCTCATAGCCATAAAAGAGGACGGAGCGGACTTATGAGCAGTACACCCGCCCTTTGGTAGACAGCCAGAGGGATATCACATCTACGACAGAGATGGCGTAAGTTGGCATATATGAAACGAGCCTTCTGTATCCGTGCTGAGATTTTGTTAGTGAGTAACCCGTTGGCGTTGGCTGATGCAACTTCCCAAATAAGTGAAGCGGTTAACACACTCTATCACTTCACTCCCTATATTTAAGCTATGAGTCAATGTAGTCCAGTCCTGTAGCATCATCTTGGATTAGGTGGGAGTGAATCTCATGCCAAACATTCATAGATTGCAGCCAAAGGTGTTGAGAAGACTGCATTTCGTCAGCGTCTTCACCTAGGAGAGAGGTTCATATCATCTGCATATCCTAAGGCAACGAGATTATCCCCTGGTAACAAGTCAATCCCTGAGTCGCTGAAGTCAGCAGTTAGGGTTAATTCCATTAGTATATTTATGATGAAATTAAATAGAAATGGGGACAGTGGGCATCCCTCGCCAAGGCGCACCACTAGTTGTCACCACTTCAGATGACAACTCGCCACAGACTCTCACCTGGCTGCATGAGTTCGAGTAGAGTACCTTGGTCAGTGTAATGTATTTTCTCGGCATTCCCTTCCCAGCCAAACATCGCTATAGTACCTCTCAGTCTACAGAACCGAATGTCACCTTTAGGTCATGAAATTTAACGACTGTTGAACTCCCTTAAGTATGCCTATGTTCCAGAATCTGTTGAAGGGTGAAGATATGATCAATACACCCTCCATGTGGTCTAAAGCCTGTCCATTTCTATAGTGTTTACGCCTCCCGAGCACTACTTAGTCTGGGCATTATTAGATCAGGTTGGAAAAGTGCTAGTCATACTACAAATCACAAAAGCATTTCCATATATCTCATGCACAAAACTGTGTGTGAAAACAGAAAAAAATTACAATATATACGTACAAATATCATTGATTAATATTACATAACTAACTATTGTACATCTGTACATCAATGAAAATGGTTTAATACAATGTTTTTTCTTCTTATATAGGTCTCTTAACGTGGCCATGGATCTATTCTATTTGTACGTACTACAAGTGAAATTTTTCTAGCCATTTCCGAATCGTATATACGTTTACAACGTTCATACATTATTCTTCGTCTCCATACTGTAGGTCTTTCATAATATTCTTGAGCTCTAATTGTATTCTTAACTTTATCCACAGTCAGTATTCTGAAAGAAAGAAAGAAAGAAAAAACCGTGGATGACAAATAAGAATCTAACTGATGAGTTGAGTACATGTAACAAACAACAAGGAAAGAAAAACACAGTTTTGTCCAATGAAGAAATATTTCTTTCTGATAACTTGATTTTCAAGCAGTTGTACAGTCACATTTATACTACGCAACCTTATTCAACAGCTATATGACAATGACTGACTGGTTTCAACGTAAAACTGCACCGATGTGAAGCAGTTCGAGTCGCCACACTGCATTTAGCATATACAGCAAGAGAAAGTAAAAACAAATGCAAAGTAGGGACATTAAACAGAGATGTGAGGCAAACAGAATAGTAATATCGAAGGACAATATAGTTTTATTGGAAATTATAAGTCACAAGGAGTTTGTATGTCTGGATTCAACATAGAACTTGGCATCGAAGTGCAGCAGTTCGAGTCGCCGCGTTCCAAATAGCACACAAAGGTAGACAAGAAAATGAGTGAAGAGAATCAATAGAGTTTTGACAAGTATAAGAGTGAAACAGAATGAGTAATGGTAGAAAGGAGTTTGAAAGATTACAGAGACTGAATACATCTGCGTAAGCCATTGACAACGATTTTGAGCCATGTCACCTATTGTCTCCAGCCATTGATTCTTAGAGTCCCGAGGGCGAGCCCCAACCCGGAACTATGCATCTCCCTACCTGATTCAGTTTAATTGTCAAGGATTTCATGGATTGATGAGGCCATGTTTTTGTTTGGCCACCACTTACTCTTTTCCAACCTGCACCTATATCAGCTAGTAATGCCCGTCCGTCGGGGGAGGCGATGGTTAGGCATGCGCAGCACGTGACCTGGCCATCTTAATCTATGTAACTTTATAGCCTCGTCGATTGATTTTCCCTCTTTGCCCAACACTCTACGCCTAAAGTCAACATTACTTACCTTATTATACCACCTAACATGAGAAAGAGATCGTAGACATCTATGATCAAAAACAGTCAACCTTTTCGTGTCTTCAACTCGTATTAGCCATGTTTCAGAGCCACAGAGAAGGAGATAGACACAGGTCCTCCGTCCTTAACCGAGGTTACTAAAGCTGTCACCAATCTGAAGCTAGGCAAAGCAGCGGGACCTGATTTATTGACTCCAGAGGTATTTAAGTACGGTGGAGACAGTTTACTGTCTGCGTTAACGGAGGTTCTAGGCAGCGTCTGGGAATCAGAGGAAGTCCCATCGGGTTGGTGTAAGTCACTGATCATCCCGATATACAAGAAGGGGGACAAGTCGTCTTGTGATAATCACAGAGGGATTAGCTTGACTAATATAGTATCTAAAATCCTAGGCTCAATAATACTGCGTAGATTAAGTGGTGCTCGGGAGACACAAACACGAGAAAACCAGGCAGGTTTTAGGCCAGGTAGAGGGTGTATTGATCACATCTTCACCCTTCGACAGATTCTAGAACATAGGCATTCCTACCGGCGTCCGACAATCATCATATTTCTTGACCTAAAGGCGGCATTCGATTCCGTCGACCGGGAGGTTCTCTGGCGATGCTTGGCTGTAAAGGGAATGCCAAGAAAATACATTGCACTGATTAAGGCACTCTACTCGTACTCATGCAGCCAGGTGAGGGCTTATGGCGAGTTGTCATCTGAAGTGGTGACGACTAGTGGCGTCCGTCAAGGATGCCCATTATCCCCATTCCTATTCAATTTCATCATAGATGTACTAATGGACTTAACCCTAACTCACTTCAGCGACTCAGGGATTGACTTGCTACCAGGGAAGAATCTCGTTGACTTAGAATACGCGGACGATATAGTCCTTCTAGGCGAGGACTCTGACAAAATGCAGAGTCTACTGAACACCCTGAGCAACAACCTCCGCATGTTTGGCATGCGATTCGCCCCTATAAAATGTAAGATGATGCTGCAGGATTGGACTTCATCGACCCCTAGATTAGAAATAGGAAGTGAAGTGGTAGAGCACTTTAACCGCTTCACTTACTTGGGAAGTACCATCAGCCCCAACGGGTTGATCTCCGACGAAATTTCAGCACGAATACAGAGGGCTAGGTTCGCATTCGCCAGTTTTCGCCGTCTCTGGCGTAGACGCGATATCCGACTATCGACCAAAGGGCGTGTGTACTGCTCAACAGTCCGCTCCGTCCTCCTTTATGGCTGTGAGACCTGGCCATTGAGAGCAGAAGACATGAAAAGATTAGCTGTCTTCGATCATAGGTGTCTGCGTTCTATCTCCCGCGTGAAGTGGAATAATAAGGTGAGCAATATTGAGGTTAGGCGTCGAGTGCTAGGTAAGGCGGGGAAATCAATCGACGAGACTGTGAAATTGCATCGACTGAGATGGTTAGGACATGTGCTACGTATGCCTAGTCATCGCCTTCCTCGACGGGCAATGTTAGCTGATATAGGGTCAGGCTGGAAAAGAGCTAGCGGCGGTCAAACCAAAACATGGCACCAATCAATGAAATCCACAACAGTTAATCTAAGCCACGTAGGAAGATGTAGACTTCCTGGTTGGGGCCCTCGGGATGGTAAAAACCAATGGTTGGAAACAATTGGCGACATGGCTCAAAATCGTTCTCAGTGGCGCAGATGCATCCACTCCTTGTGACTTATGATTTCTAATTAAACTTTTGTTCTCCGTTATTACTATTCCTTTGTCTCACACCACTGTTTACTGTCTATATTTTGCATTTCTTCTACTTCCTTCTCTTGCTTTGCGTGCTACATGGATTGTGGCGACTTGAACTGCCGCACATATGTGCAAAGTTCTATGTCGAAAACAGACAGACAGAGAAGGACGGAGCGAACTGCTGAGCAGTACACACGTCCCTTGGTTGATAGCCGAATGTCATGCCTACGCCAGAAATGGTGTAAGTTAGCGAAAGCAGCTCGAGCTTTTTGGATCCGTGCTGACATTTCGTCGCCAATCAATCTGTTGGTGCTGATACAACCTTCCGAATAGTTGAAATGGTCAACATGTCACAAGGAGTGGATGCATCTGAGCTATCACTCAGAACGATTTTCAGCCATATCACCAATTGTCTCCAGCCTTTATTGGTTTTTACCGTCCCAAAGACCCCAACCAGTCAGGATGTCTACACCTTCCTAGGTGACTGGCTGGCTTAAACTAACTGTTGTGGATTTCCTCGACTGATGAAGCCATGTTTTGGTTTGACCACCACGCTATGTGGCAATGCCATGGGTCAAGAGATCAACAAAAAAAAGTCAGTGAAGCATTCAAAGTCAAAACAGGAGTAAAACAAGGCTGCCTGACTATTATCACCGATAATATTCTTAGTTGTGGTGAACTGGATTACGCAGGAGACTGTGCATGGGAGCGAGAAGGCAGGAATACGCTGGACCGATATATAGACTGTACAAGATCTGGATTTCGCATGTGGATGAATTATGTTGAATGTCATACAAACTCGAAGAGTTGCAGGTGAAAATCAACAAACTGGTTGAAGAAGCACGCAGCGAAGATAGGAATTCAAGTGAACATAGAGAAGACGGAGGTGATGAAGATGACTAACCAACAACAGCAACAAGCACTAATCACTACCAACAGAATATATCTGAAAGAGGTTACTTCCTTCACCTATCTACGACGTATCGTTTCAACTACAGGCGAAAGCACGAGGATGTGGAGACCAGAACTGGTAAGGCAAGAAACACCTTCATCACTCTGAAATCAGTTTGGAAATCCTTTGAACTCAGTATAAAGAAGTGAATCCGGGTTTTTAACACCAAAGTTAAGTCAGTCGGTTATTCTCTATGGGTCTGAAACTTGACGGGGGCGTCACGGAAAGCATTTCCAAAAAGCTGCTGTAGACTTTCATTAAATGGCCAGCAAGAATTAGAAACAAGAAACTGCTGTTCAACAAATATGCAGCAGAAAATGGAGATGGATTGGGCATACGCTGAGAAGACCGTCGAATAACATCATGTGCCAGGCCATCGGTCGAGTGGAACTCGAGTGGGAGACGACGAATGGGGCGTTGGTTCGAGGATGGTATGGAGGTCATGCGAAGAGGAGATGAGGGACTTTGGGCAATCGTGGGACCGGCTAAACAGGACAAAGTGGAGACGTGTTGTTGAAGCCTTAGGTTCCACTCAGAACCCAAGGGAACTATCATAATAATAAAGTGATAAACAGCACTAAGTGATATTAAAAATTAATCAGCTAAGATACACATAGGATAAGAATATAGATAATCACTTTTAAGAGATAGAGATTAATAGGATGAATCGCAACATTTTAAAAGGTCGGTCTACCGAAAGCCAACTTTTGTGGGGCAATATACTAGCCTCAACGGTGACACCAGAAGCTGGAAAGAGGAACATTGTCAATTTTCCATGTTTTGGAGTCCTGAAAATCTGCTCTTAAAACATGGTTGGCAAAGAAATTGAAAATCTTAGTACAACTACCTCAAATAAGGGTTATTCCAAAAGGGTTATTGATAGAAATATGAAGGAAAATTTGGAAACGATATATACTGGCTGTAAACTTTAAAACCCTATGGTTAAATCTGGACGTATGTAAATCAAACATAAACTTACTTCGACAGAGCTTTATATGCAGCATTATAGTCATCATTTTTCACAACAACAGTCTTCTTCAGAAATCGAAAGTTTTTAAAGAATACATCAACTGGGAGTGTTGATCTAGACATTTCCACATCAGTTAATGTTATGTTATTTATAACTCTAGAAACACTTTCACCTTCAAAAGAAGAGAGAACATACAATGACTAAACAACCGATACTTGTACACTTTAGGAAACAAGTAAGAATTTTAAAAAAAAAACTCAAAAGTTGGGAATTGTACTATATCAACGCGCAAGTGCGAGTACCAAGAAAGAGTTAGAATTTCGGCTTCTGAATTGTCCTCTCATGTCAGATTTACTCAACAAGTCAGACAACTGATCCGTTAAATACATTACATCACGTCCATAACATTCAGAATCACAATAAATTAACAAATTTGAGGTTTTAAATTCACTTATTCCAGATAATTTAATAAACGCAATTAAGTGGCTGCTAATCTGTGAGGCAAATGTGATAAAGATAAACAATAGTAGCCATTAAATTAGTCTTAGTTTGATCCCACACCCCAATTATACTTGTAACCTAACCCTAAATCCTAACCTTTAACACTAACTCCCGACGTTTGTATAGACACTGACATGGCAGTGATTGCACATTATCGTTCATCCAAGGTCATTCCATGACTGGAAATTGTCTCATATAACTATCTAGGCAGTGAAATTTACAATTTATCAGCAAACTCATGGGTTTTCAAAAGTGCTTCATTCCAGCTACACTTGTAAGTTAAACTTACAGTGTCTGCTTCAAAAATTATTACATAGGTTTACTGCCTACAACACAGAGGAAAAGAGACAGTAAACTCGACCACTATATAGTGAACTTGTTATTTTCTAATGTAATGATATAAAAACTTGTATGAGATCACTAAACGAGTTTCCTATTTTTCAGGAAGGAACGCAGACGTGGCACTGCTAGAGGAAGAAGAAGACCGATTGTCGAGACTTGTTATAAATGATAATAAATAACTTTGTACCCGGTCAGTTTAAATCTTGCGTGGTGTTAATAAAGACCTTTTCTCCCGCATCTTCGTGTTCTTCCTTCATTGGCTGTGTCTGTTGTCCGTGAGTGTTACATTTGGTGTCGGAGGTGGGATCCAAATGTAACACTCACGGACAACAGACACAGCCAATGAAGGAAGAACACGAAGATGCGGGAGAAAAGGTCTTTATTAACACCACGCAAGATTTAAACTGACCGGGTACAAAGTTATTTATTATCATTTATAACAAGTCTCGACAATCGGTCTTCTTCTTCCTCTAGCAGTGCCACGTCTGCGTTCCTTCCTGAAAAATAGGAAACTCGTTTAGTGATCTCATACAAGTTTTTATATCATTACACTAAAGCACTAACAAGAAACAAAATCCCGCCAAGGTCATTAGCTCGATATCCAATATCATATTTACGAGCTGGTGTAAACCAATTTGACTTCTTTGTGCTCGCCTCTTGATTTTGAGGTAAAAATGCCTGTTCTTCGGTAAACTTCTGAGTAGTTCATCCCATAACTCAACCGTCGTAGCTTTGGTTGACTCCGAAAGGAGTGATGCTCGAAATAAGTATGTTGTTTTTAGTATTTGGTGTGTTGAGACTGTGTTACTACTGTGAATGGAGTTGATCCTTTCACCAGCAAGTGATCTGGTGTCCTCGACAGAAGAAAAGAGATAACAATAACAGATATAGTAAGTGTAGTTTATGTAGACTAAATGAAAGAAAAGAAGTGAAGCGTAAAAACAGACAGCTGATGAAATTTGGAGTTGATATATACATATATATACATCCATGTATATAAATTTCAATGGTAATAATTGTGTTGGGGTATATAATAGTTGAAGTATTCAGAAGAGTAAGACAAGAGAGAATACGAAGAAGTAAAACGATGAGTTTAGATGTCTACCCATTAATGGTGTAAAGGATTTAAAGGGGATAGGACGTTTGGACGCAGTCCTTGTGTCGCTGCTTGAGTGTCCAGCCTTCGTTTAAAGCTGTCCACGGACAGTGCTATAGCTACATCTGCCAGTGTGATGGGAGCTGCCTGCAAGCCAAAATTGGTAGACGACAATTTACTTCAGTGTTTACATCCCAAATCGGGGCATGAGAAAAAAACATTAAAAAAGCTTAACATTGAGGAACTCAAAAACCAGTCACAGCGAACTTAGCGTTTGTAAATACCATTCGCAGATATATGAATAACTATATCAGCAACAGTCACAAGCAGTACAGAACAACCTTCAGCAAGAAAAACCAATCAGAAAAAGTTGCTTCTCTGCTAACATAAAAATCCATAAATATCTCTTGGTTTTCTCGATGAACGATCTGTTGCCTGACCCTTGTCTTCTGTCGTTACGCCGGTAGGGAGTTCCAGGGACGACAAACTGGCAGTGAAAAGAAATGGGAGCGCATTCGAGTCTTTGCATTCTATTAGGCTATCGTTCTGGGATTTCCACGAGGAAGTCCATTAGCACTTAATGGCAGAACACATTTGTTTGGGTGATTATGGTCATTTGTTATCTTATAGGCAGTAATCAAGTACCCCTAAACCGACGGTAGCTAGGTGCGAAGAGACCTAATTTCTTCATCATACGGTTTATTTCAGAGAACCACTATTCCATCTTTAAACTCTTATCAAAAGGTTCGCCTCTCTTCTAAGTAGTAGGGGTACAGTGATACTGTGCACTTCGAGATGTGGTCTGACGTATGTTCTGTAAAACCTTAGAAAGAGTTCAAGAGTGAGTGTACCTAACCGTCTCTGTGTAAAGTGTATGACCGAATATGCCCTCACTACGTCACCTGTGTAATTCACGCCTGTGTCCATTTTTTCTGTCAGGACTAGACCTAAGTCAGGCTTCGACGTTGTGCAAGACAAGCTTCCGCTGCACAGGATGTATCCAAATTTCTTCTTACGAACCATTTTAAAACCAAACTGATTTCCTCATGCTTCTTGGTTGTGCGGTAATAGATACTAATCTCCGGTCACGTTCTATTCAGCTTTTCCCACCGTTCGCCAGCCGCCACTTTGCTAGTTCCCATTGAAAGATGTGAGGCTAATTATATAAAATATGCATCATGCGATGTATTGAGATTGTAGTACTGCTATGTCCGGAGTAGGTCGTTTCACATGCCAGCTGCTCGGGGCAGTCTAAATGATTTCCGCAACTCTTCATTATGTGGTTTATTCCCGAAGCCCATAATCCCTTCTATCACCCTTCCTGGAGTCCTTTCCAAAAGACTGGAGTGACTCAGTAGTTGCGGAGCAATGACAATAAGCATCCTCAAGGTGTGTTCAAACACATATTTTGTACTATTTAAGGAAAACTTTCAGAAGTGAGTGCAGCTAACTTTCTACGAATGAAACGCAAAACTGAGAATACCCTATCCACATCACCCAGGTGATCCACACTTGTTTCTTCTTTGTCCGTTAGAGTGATACTTAAATCACGCTCTGACTGTGTAAAACAAGCTGCTAAGACACAAGAAGGAACTCGTTTGCGTACTTAGTGGAAGCGACTAGAATTTTTAAAGGGATTCTGTTCGGCCACGCCCAGTCTTTCAGATTTTGTAGGTCTGTCTGTAACTTAGTCTAAACATTGTATCGCTAGCCAAGTCTCTACATCATTACTATAGACGAGACTCACACAGTTCAGAGGTAATAATAGATTACTGATGAAAACTAAAAAACCATCGAGGGTTATAGAATGGAATCCTGTGAGACCCCGTGACCGAGCTGTGCGATGACTGAACACGGTTGAACACAGAATTCCCTCCCCTCTCGGTAATCCTCTAACCATATGAAAGGCTGGACATCAATAATCACCCATCACATTCTGTATGGGGGAAATCACACTAAAATGCATCAATTGCCCTCGCACAATCAAAAGAGATAATATGGACGGTAACATTCACACCCAGCATAGTGTGATCACACCATGCCTGTATAAGATATGTTTCAAGGCGTTGTACTTCACGAAATGCATTGTTCCTCTTAAGGTGTAGCATGACATAATCGGCAATAGGCCTTTCCAATATCTTCGACACAAACGAAAGTAGTGATACTGATCTACAGTTCATTATGCTCCGCTGATGTCCACTCTTTAAGATAGGAGAAAGTTTAACTCACATCCAGTCTTCTGACAGATTCTTTGGGTCCTGAAAGTGTTAGAACAGGTCGCATAAAGGCCAACAGAGATCTTCTGAGCACCATTTTAGGGGGCTTTCCCAGGACGAATTTCAGTAGTCTCACTAGAACCATTATAGGTTTGATTTCTAATTGTAGCCCGGTGATTCAACAAAGCTGCCCATCTGGCTAATAATGGTGGAATTCACCAAACTGAATGTTACAGCCGTTTCCTCACCAGTGAGATACTAACTATTTAGACCTCCTAGGGCAAATACCTCTTGTTAACCATTCCTGGGTCTTATGCGACTAGAGGAACGCTTCACAATATCATAGTGCCCAACAACCGATATTTTATCTCAATCTGTGTGTAATGCTGCATCAGTCAAATATCTGCTATTTTGGCGTAGTCAGCTCTGACATAACACAAACAAGATCGCGCAGTGTCCAACTCAGAATGCTAGTTAAGAACCGTATCGAACAAAATAACCATATGGTTGTCCCTACACTTAATAGTCCTGGTTTGAGCGTGTTTTGCTACTGAATGCTCACTGGTGTCATCTTTCACGTTTCCAATGTGGTTTGAGTAGGCTTATACCTATAATTGGCATCATGACGTGAGAATAGTTTCTCGCAGACCTGCACTCCAAGCTTGCAATAGGCTTCAAATTTGGAACTCATCATAATTATGTAACAGCGGTTACTTCAAAATGATGATAAGTAAGTTCTGGAAATAATTCAAGCGAAATACTGAACGAGATAACAGAAACTGTCAGGTTTGTATTTAATTCGCACATTATGATCTGTAATCATGTATCTAGCCCATCTGTTTTGTGTTTACTCACTGTTCTGTATCCACAATTATATTCCACATTGCCAACAGGTGTTCTGAAATACTTCTGTTGTTGGTGTTCGGGGTGATATTCGTGAATATAGATTTCGTTAGCAGTTTTACTTACAGTTAGATCATGCAGAATTTTAAATTACAAACGTTGTACCAACCAATGCTTTGTTTCTTATCGCATACATCTTCAGACAAAGATGAAATTTTTCCTAAATTATTGAACATTTCTTTTGTAGGGGGTTGAACTTTCATTAAAATGTACTCACCTATAATCTTACTTTCAGTGATCTACGCGTCTGACAAACGTAGTGAATTGGAGCTTAGATAGAGCTTAGTGCATCCATGTTTTCACATTCTAGGGTGTGCTAACGCTGTAAGTGACCAAATATCAAACAACGTTGCATCGAAAAACAAGTGAAAACTTGAAAGATGTGTGTTGTTAGCAAAATCAAATCAAACACTCGTCAGTGTTTTTTGTATATCTTTGTCCGAATGCAACTACATCTGCTCCCACTGAACTTAACTTGTAGTACCCCTATACCAACTATAAACATACGATTTTAATCTAATTTGCATACTCATATTATATGTTTACACATATCGATTTTATATGTACTTCGTAAACATTTGTCAATTTACAGTTGAACGTTACCTTGATACAATTTTGAAATTTGACTACGGCTATAATACACGATTACACCCTTCACAAGTGCCTTCTGATTTTCCGTTGTGGGCGTCGAGTAGCCACAACGTTTGCGCACATTGATAAACGTGAAGAAGTACTAGGAAATACGTGTACGCTAATTTAGTCAAATAGAACACGCAACAAATTGGTGAGCCCCGACGACAAATTGCTGACTCCGACGACGACGACTTTTTGACCTCGACCCGTCTTTACACTAGCTGGATTATTAAAACTCTAACTTTCGCGGATCTATATATTTATTAAACAATTCGAACTCATTCTTGTGTTTGCTCATAGCACAACCTGCAGTAATTTGTGGTAAGCATCTGCATTGCATTTTTCTGTTTGCCATATTCTTATTGTGCACAAATTTTGCTATTTTGCTACTCTTAAACCATTTTTTTACGGATTGTAACATGTCTTCCAATACCTCTGATAATTTAGAGCTGGGATCTGTTAGTACTATTTCTCTTACTGTACCAGTTTTTAAGCCCAGAGACCCTCATCTTTGGTTTGCACGACTGGAGCATTATTTGGCTAGCAATAAGCTCACGTCACAGACAGCTAAATTTGGCATTTTGAGTACAGTACTACCAGACGAAGTCGCCGAGCAGGTACGGCAATACATCGTTCATCCCAGCACAGAAGCACCTTACGACAAGTTGAAGGAAGAGGTACTGCGATGCACTTCGCTTTCTGATAGGCAAGCACTCGATCGCCTGTTAAGCAATGTTGAGTTAGGTGATAAAACCCCATCTCAACTCATGAGGCATATGCAAAGCCTAGTCGCCGGAAGAGAAATCGATAAACGTCTCTTTTACCAAATATGGCTACGAAGACTTCCCGCAAACATCCAGCAGGTTCTTGCTTTCGGAGACGACGACACTGACATAGAAAGGCTCACCGAAATCGCGGATCGCATGTACGAGAGGTCAACACCTCAATCTGTCGCTTCCACTAGCAGAATACCAGACACTCACGATAGAATACAGACTCTAGAACACAAAGTCGACACCTTACTGAGTCAGTTAGCAAAACTGACCACACGCACACAACCAAGCCGTTCTAGAAGCTCGTCTCGTCGACGTTTTTCTCGATCCCCTAGCACTTCACGACATCGCGATAATATTTGCTGGTATCACCGTAGTTATGGAAGCAATGCACGACGGTGCCGTTCACCTTGTAACTTTCAGGCTAAACCAAAAGATGTATCGTCATGTGTAAAAAATACTGTTGGCAATCTACGATCTAACAGTCGTTTGTTTTATGTAACTGATAAAAATACGGGTACTACATTCTTAGTCGACACAGGAGCAGAGGTGAGTGTTCTCCCTCCGTCGACACAGGAACGTCAACATCCTGACCCAGCAGTTACGCTCCAAGCTGTTAACCAGTCCAGTACTGTTACATATGGAAGTAAACGAATGACTTTAGATTTTGGTCTGCAGATTACTTACACTTGGTCGTTCATCATTGCAGACGTTCCATCCCCAATCCTCGGTATCGATTTTCTACAGCAGCACAAACTGCTAGTTGATCCGATGAGCCCCAAGCTTATAGACTCCCTCAATAAAACGTACATTGCTGGTACGATTAGCCGTGCATCATCACTGAACTTGATGGTCACACGCACACCAGCATCTCCATATACCAATTTGGTAAATCAGTTTCCTGACCTTTTACAACCTTCTTTTCGAGGAACAGAACCAAAGCATCACGTGGTTCATCATATTAAAACCACTGGACCACCAGTTTTTGCACGTCCACGACGCCTTGACCCACATCGACTTAAAATCGCCAAAACAGAGTTCGATAAAATGCTAGAGCTTGGTATTATTCGACCATCCAACAGCTCTTGGTCTTCACCGCCTCACATGGTACCCAAAACGTCTTCTGGCGAGATACGGCCGTGTGGTGATTATCGAGCTTTAAACAAGCAAACGGTACCTGATCGATACCCAATACCACATATCCACGATTTTGTTAGCAACTTACCAGATGTTAAAGTTTTCTCTAAAATCGATCTTGTCAGAGCGTATCATCATATCCCCATCCACCCGGATGACGTTCCGAAAACTGCCATTACCACACCATTCGGTTTATATGAATTCGTACGCATGCCATTCGAACTTATGAACGCCGCTCAGACATTCCAACGCCTAACTGACCAAGTACTCCGTGGTCTCCCTTTCGTCTACGCATACATCGATGACTTACTAATTGCAGGTGCAGACGAAGCCGAGCATTTGAAACATGTGAAGACAGTGTTTGAAAGACTTAACCAATACGGAATGACTATCAACTTAGACAAATGCGAATTTGGTAAGACCTCACTGAAATTCCTCGGTCATTTAATCGATAGCCAAGGAATCAGACCAGTTCATGATGACGTAAAAGCCATCAAAGATTATCCATTACCAGATTCTTTTAAAAAATTACGGCGATTTTTGGGTCTTGTCAATTTTTACCGGCGTTTTATTCCGAACTGTGCTAAAGCTTTACAACCATTAACCGATTGCTTACGTGGACATAGTCGTTCATTCCATTTGCCCGCAGAAGCTGTTAAAGCATTCGAAAATGTCAAACAATTGTTAAATGACAAGACACTCTTGGTCAGACGTCAAAATGACGCCCCCCTGTCTCTCATAACAGACGCTTCAGACGTTGCCATCGGGGCAGTTTTACAACAGCACGTACACGGCGAGTGGCAACCTCTTGCATTCTTTTCGAAACGACTGAATCCTACTCAGTGTCGCTATAGCACTTTTGGTAGAGAGTTATTGGCTGTTTATTTAGCAATCAAGCACTTCCGACATATGCTGGAAGGTACAGCTTTTACTGTCTTTACAGACCATAAAGCTCTAACGAAAGCCTTATCAGCAAAACAGGATAACTACTCTCCGCGTGAACTACGACATCTCGAGTTTATATCTCAGTTCACCTCCGATCTGCGACACGTAAAGGGTAAAAACAATGAAGTGGCAGACGCTTTATCACGTGTGCACATTGACAACATTGTATGCCCAGACATCGACTATGAACGTCTCTCAAACTTACAACGAGATGATGCCGAACTAAAAAAGATCATGTCTTCTAAAACAACATCTCTAAAACTCGACGCAATTCCTTTTGCCACGACAAAAATAATCTGCGACACCTCTACGGGTAAATATCGACCCTTCGTTCCAGCAGCTATGAGACATACAGTATTCGAGAAGTTACATAACTTGTCTCATCCCGGTGTCAGCGCTACTAACAAACTAATAAAAGAAAGATTTATATGGCCGAACATTAATAGCGATGTTAAGAAGTGGACACGAAATTGCTTGTCTTGTCAAAGAGTCAAAATCAACCGTCACACTAATGCACCACTTGGTCGCTTTCCTAACCCTGACTCTAGATTTGAACATATACATGTAGACATAATTGGTCCACTACCTCCTTCCAATGGTTTCAACTATATTCTAACTTGCATCGATAGATTCACTCGTTGGCCTGTAGCAGTTCCAATAGCCGACATCTCAGCTGAAACGGTAGCTAAAGCTTTGGTCGAAAACTGGATAGCTAATTTTGGTGTCCCATCCATTATCACTACGGACAGAGGTGCTCAGTTTGAAAGCCGACTTTTTCAGCAGCTAACTGAATTACTGGGCATTAAACGAATACGAACAACCGCGTACCATCCTAGTTCCAACGGTATGGTTGAACAACTTCATCGACAACTCAAAGCCGCGCTCGCTGCTTCTTTGACTCAAAACGACTGGTCAACCAAACTCCCACTGGTACTGCTTGGTATACGAGCTACTCTAAAGAAAGATATTGGCTGCTGTTTTTCCGAACTAGTCTATGGAACAACATTACGATTACCAGGAGAATTTTTCACCCCAGGTAACCAAGTTCCACAAGATATGACTGGTTATGTGCACCAGCTAAAACAACACATGAACGAGCTCAAGATATCACTTCCACGCCAGCAGGAACGAACGTCATACATCCCGCCACAACTGACAGATTGCACTCACGTCTTCGTCAGGAGAGAGGGTGTACAACGACCACTTCAACCCGCTTATGATGGCCCATTCAAAGTTCTAAATAGAAATGATAAAGTTATCACGATAGAACGACTGAATAAAGCAGAAGCCATCAGTGTCGACAGAGTCAAACCAGCGTTCATCGACGATTTCGAAGACAACGATAAAGACCAGCTGAACGAAGTGCCAACACCTACATCGACGCAAGCTTCAACGTCGCCAGAGAAACCTATGAAAACTACACGCTCTGGTAGGAGAGTTCATTGGCCTAAACGTTATGTGCAAATCATCAAAATATAACTTACTACGAATTTTCATATTTATTATCTTTATTCGTAATTGTCATTTAACTACTCATTTAACTGATTAATATTTTCATACGTAAATCACGTCACTACTATTTTAACATCGATATTCCCTGTATTATTGCATTTAATCATATAGCGCTTAATATTCACGTATCGTTTCCGTATACAGACTACAGATCCCCGGCCGATTGTATCATTCCTTATATATTCTACCACGATCATCAATCGTATTTTTTCTTTTATTATCGCATTTATTATCGACCTTGTTGACCGCATTAAATTGCTCATTTTTTCAGCTTAATAAATCGCTTTCTATGTACTATCGCTGCTACGTATTACGCTGACGCATTTTATTGTCGAACACTTAAATGTATTTTTTTTATATTTCGGTGTTCTGGTGGGGGAATTATGTAGTACCCCTATACCAACTATAAACATACGATTTTAATCTAATTTGCATACTCATATTATATGTTTACACATATCGATTTTATATGTACTTCGTAAACATTTGTCAATTTACAGTTGAACGTTACCTTGATACAATTTTGAAATTTGACTACGGCTATAATACACGATTACACCCTTCACAAGTGCCTTCTGAATTTCCGTTGTGGGCGTCGAGTAGCCACAACGTTTGCGCACATTGATAAACGTGAAGAAGTACTAGGAAATACGTGTACGCTAATTTAGTCAAATAGAACACGCAATAAACTAACTGTGAGACCTTAATACGATTCTACATTCCTACAAGTGAAACAGATTAAATTCACTTACATAAATTAAGCACTTACATACTCAACATGCATGACCATATATGACTTAAGTATTCAATAAATTCAGGCATCCTAGTTAACACTTCTTTTGAAATGTGAAACACGTTAATGGTGCAGAAAATATCATCAATATTACGCATACATAATATTATTAACTACCAGCAATTGTACCATCGAATCATAATGCAAAAATACATTTAACGATACTTTGTTAGTGCTCTGAGGGACAAGATATCAGAGCGAAACATACACACTAGATGAAAGTTGCACAAAGTTGTCCCACTACTATTCAATGTCTCATTCGCTGATTTTTCCTCTGCGTGCGAACCTAGCCACATACTGGTATGTGAAATGGGTCGTCACTATTAGTAATTTATAAGGTCCTCACTTTTTGAAAGTCTTCCAATGAGTCTGCTGCTTCTTACAAATGTGCTGCTTCCGCTCGCACTGATTACCTGCCATAGCTTATCACAGTTAATTCACAAGAAACGCAGAATACTAGACTATGTGAGTGAGAAATGTCGAGGTAGAAAATATTGAACATATAACCACAACTCAAGAAATGTATTGGGACCCACGGGATCATAGTCACTGATAACCACCATAATGGCTAACCAGTCTCAAGAGAGTGCACATCGAAAAGAGCATTGCGTCTGTATAAAAACCGATGAAACAACATTAGAAGAGTCAAATGTTACATTTATATTCATCAAAGTTGCTTGCGAACCACGCTAAACACAACCACACAAAACAGCACACGATAGCATCTACCTATGACAAACCAAAAATCCAATTGACCACCACTGTTCTAGCCCATGAAAGACGAGAAAATAAGAAGCGAGGTAAATGTAAAACGCGATAACGTTTATCTCCACCCAAACATTTTTCTGCTGACGTCAATGAACTGGGTTTATAAGAGTCCAGTTGAAGTTAATAAAGGGGCACTACATTTGTAAATTAAGTTATTTTTGTTCAGTTTCCTTTTTAAATCCTTCAAATGAATTCTTATGTTAACAAACTGGACCCATTAACTTTAGAGAGGTTGGAATACCTGTTCTTTTGAAATTACTTTGAACTGCCACTGACTTGACTTTCCTATATGGCAGTGTCGCAGTAATTTTGGTAATCAACTTCCTTATCATGATGTAAAGAGGGAACGATAATTATCGTTCCGTCTTTCCATTTGTTACCCCGCCTTCTTTATACTGTCTCTGATGCCCTTGTAAGTGCCGAAGCCAACCTCTAGATAGGCCTTAACGTCAGTACCTACTAAACTTGATTCCCTTGATCAGAACACTACCTACCGTGTATATATTGATCAACGAAGTTCAGGTAGAAGGCTTATTAACTGTTGTGTGCCCCGATATGTATTATATTTATATAACAAGTGAAAAACCAAAATTAATGCGTAGTAATATTGTACAACTTATCTGCCGACAGCCTGGGGTAGCAAGGTCGAGGAGTGTGCTTAATGATAGCACAATGAGGGAGAGAGACACGTGCAAGCAGTCAAGGAGGAAAAAGAAAGATGGTGTAGCGCCATAGAACATGAATGCATTAAAACAAAAGTTCAAACACTGAAGGTGCACTACACTCGCTATTGGTTAATAGTTTTTAGCAGCATTTTGAATAAACTGTTTGTTTCTTTTCGTTAGTCGTTTGACGAGCTTGAATTGCTGGGCTAACTGAATTTCCATTCAACACAATGCATCATATTATCTCTTAATCTTATTCCTTTAGCCATTCCATTATTCATAAAGCATACCCGCCTATATTTTCTCTCGGCTTTCAAAATACTGATGAGCATCACTCAGAGATAAAAGAAATAAATTATAAGAAATTAGTTCATATTTCAAACCGAATAAAATTGTGTCACACAACACGCTATAAATGACTATTTTACTGGAAGACCGTAGTTGGGGAGAAAAAAGATTGTGCAATGAATTACGCTGAGAATCCTGTAAACTTTCTAAGCATTTTGTCCACACCAAAGCTATTATTATATTAGTCTGCGTATTCTGTCTGCAAGACACTACATAATCCTACTCTTTACCGTAAGTAGGTGAGCTGAGTGATAATCGACGAATCTCCCAGGGTGCGCTGTCTTCCTACAAATCGTTGTTTTTATACTTATATCTCTCGTCCTTTATATTTCACAGTCTAATACACAGTACCCCGAATTCATTCTCTATTCGCACAGTGAATTTTAATGAATCTACATAACTGTCTTTTTGTGAGGGGAGTCTCCCCTAACTAATCTTCTTAATTATTATTAGTATGCCATCTACATATCTCCGTAAACATTTCGCTGATAGTGTGAATGCCTTAATTTCATTTTCTTCCCAAAAATCCATGAATGCGTCAGCTATAAATAGTGAAGTGGGCGATCCCATGACTATTCCTTCATTTTTGGCGTGTTTTTTCTTCAAATGTTAAATATTTTGTTCGTATACAGAATTCAACGCCTTTTATTACTATCGATCCCACGGATAGTTGTGTTCTTTCTTTGAGATCATCTCCATTGAATCCATTATTAACGAATTTTTAAGAGGTATTTTAATACATAGACTGCTTACATTTGAGCTGACTAGTATTTCTCCTACGTGTATTTCAGTGTCTTTAAGTCATTCCACTAATTCAAATGAATGCACTAATCCCTCTTTGGAATCGTCTCTTCCTGGTCTTAGAATTTCGCAGGGAATCTTTACAGAATATACATCAATATGTTTGTAAAATGTATAATCGGTGTTATCAGATAACATTCTTCATGCAACTTTATTGCATCATCTATTCTTGCTATATTTTGTGGTGGCCGAAAAACACATCAAATTATACGTTCACCGAAAAATAGTAAAAACAGGGAACTCAAGGAAAATCGTGGTTGTTACGTGAGACTGAACAAGGACATGTTTTCTTTATTTCTTTTTCTGTCTTTTAGTCTGAATAACTTCACTAATTATATCTATTATTATTATTATCATCTCTTTTCTTTTGATGACGAGGAGGAGTGGTGAGAGGATCAACTCCATTCATAATAGTAACATTCCTGACACACCTCATACTACAAACCATATATAATTAATCTCATCACTACTCCTTTTGGAGTCAACCAAGTCTACGACAGTCGAGTGGCGGGATGAGCTACGCAGTTTACCTCACAGTCAAGAGGCGAGCATAAAGAAATCAAATTGGTTTATACTAGTGTTATGTATGAATATTATGACCTTGTAGACTACGAGCGAATCTAACTTCATGCACTGGCTAATCTTGCCTAATCGCACGTCAACAACAACAACAATACCGCCGGGCACGTAAGACAAAGAAAGAAGACTGGACGTTGATACGAGATCTTTTACTGTCTCTACAACAGTCGAAAATGTTAAACGAAACTCCGTATTTATACAGTTAGGAAAATCAATGTAACATTTTAAAAATATTACAATCAGTGGAAATTCAGTAAATTCAATCATGCAGGTGCGAAAAATCAATACTGATGAGTCACCAGTGTATATATCAACTAACTCGTAGAAACTATACTGCATATTGGATATTGGACACAACCTGGTACCGTGCGCAACACGGACTAAGCTTCTACCCTCTCTCCAGCTTCTCGCTTATCACACCTGCCAACCGACTCTGCCCCGTACCGTTCGACATATCCACATTTGGATACTTCGCTCTAATCTTCTTCTTCTCTACGCAAGTGCTGTCTGGCAAGTGGCATCTCTGTTGTGTGGTTGAGAATCTGCATACTCAAGAAAAAGACAATTTCACCTCTATCACTTTGTACGTCTATATTTTGAGTAGTCTGGGACTATTATAACTCTCCAGATGACTGTATTTTCTGTGTATAATAATTTATGTGGACTGAATTCCTTTCTACATACATACATACATACATACATACATACATACACGTTTGTATTTGTTTTGTCCATTTTATTTCGCGTATAAATGAACTTAGCAGTTTAGTCCAAAACAAATGAATGTACTAATAATCCCTCTTTGGAATCGTCTCTTCCTGGTCTTAGAATTTCGCCAGAAATCTTTACAGAATATGCATCGATGTTTCTGTGAAATGTATAATCAGTGTTATCAGATACCATTGTAACGACAGAAGACAAGGGCCAGGCGACAGATCGTTTATTGAGGAAATCAAGAGATATTTATATACTTTTATGTACATTATTATTAGTCGTTATTGTTAGCAGAGAAACATCGTCTTCTGATTGGTTGTTTTCTCGCTGAAGGTTATTCTGTCATCTCTTTGTTGCCGTTTCTTAAACAGACCGTTGATATATATCTGCTAATCGTATCCACCCACGCTAAGTCTGCTGTGATTGGTTGCTGAGTTACTCTTTGTTCTTGTTTTTTTCTCATTACCAAGATTTCGGATGTAAACATTGACGCAAATTGCTGTCTACCAATTTCGGCTAGCAGACAGCTCTCACCACACCATTCTTTATGCAGCTTGATTACATCATCTATTCTTGGTAGATTTCACGATTTCAGTATAATGACAAACTATTTTGACTTACCAGTGGTTTCTCACATCTGTCTAATGACTACTGTTATCACCAAAATTTAAAACTTATTTTTGTATGCAAATAACCATTGTATAATTAAATAATCTCTTCTACAATACACAACCTTCACTGATATTATTTGTACCAAGCGTCTTCCAATCCTAGGACTGACCAGCAAACTCACATATCAAGCAGCAGCTGCATTCATGCACCACTGGTATTTTTAATTTTTAAAAAAATTTTTGATTGCAGCTTGATTCCACACCGTTTATTTTGATATAGGTATGGAGCTTTTAGCATGTGATATCGATAGCCCAAATCTTGCAGGTTGACCAGAGATACCAGGTGGACGTCGGCAGATGATCGAACTCCGGACCATGTGCATGGTCCGCGGGAGTCATGACCGCTGTGCCACCGATGCACGTGAAGTTATTCCATTGAACATGAAGCTAAAATCACCCGTCTCCGAAGAAAGAGAATATGCAGCTACCAATCAGACTTCAAATTTGTGCATAAAACAAAACCTACATGGAATTATACAACAGTTACTGGATATTCGAAAAGATACTTGTGAAGTAAAAGAAAATTTCAAGGAAGCAGTTAAGAAAGAAAAATATGAAAGCCCACTAGAAATTGAAGAATAGCGAAAAGAAACCGGCTAAAGAAGGAACTAATGGAAGAGTTAATAAATTCATGAACACAAGTGACACACAATTAAAAAGAAGAAACTAGATTGTAAACATTTCCTACAAGAAGGTGACAGAATAACAGGAAAGAGTAGAAATAAACTAGATGAACTTCAATATTAGCAACAAAAGATCAGAACCTGAAGATGTTATAGGAGCAATAAATTCCCCCAAAAAACATTAGCCTACAGAATTTTCCACTCAACAATGGATTATGACCTTGTTAGGCTTGTAGTGACCCATTTTATTACTCATCATCGCCGTATACTTTCACTATGTAATTGGACTTTGGTTTGTTTATCAGTCTAAAGATTGCGTGATAACAATTGATACTTTCGTACTCGCTCAACTTTTGAATTTTGATTACTGCGATAATACACGTTCGTACTCCTTCTCAAGTGCCTTTTAATTTACTTTGTTGATGTCGAGTAACCGCAACGTTAGGACACAATAAGAAACGCCAAGAAGTACTAGGATATACGTGTATACTGGTTTAGTCAAATAGAGCACCACAACAAGTCGTCTGACCAGCTTAAATTACTGGACTACCCGAATTTCCATCCAACACAATGCATCATATTTTCTCTAAATCTTATTCTTTTAGTCATTCAATTAGCCATAAAGTATACCCACCTATATTTTCAATTGGCTTTCAAAATACTGGTGAGCATAAATTGGAGATGAAGGAAATATATTATAGGAGATTGGTTTGTATTTCAAATCGAATAAAATTGTGGCACATGACACACCATAAATGACTATTTTACTTGAAAACTCCAGGCGGGGAGAAAAAATATTGTGCAATGAATTACTCTGAGAATCCTGTACGCTTTATAAACATTTTGTCTGAAAGGCCCTATATAATCCTACTCTTTACCGTATGTAGGTGAGCTGAGTGATAAGCAAGGAATCTCCTAGAGTGAGTTGCTTTCCAACAAATCGTCGTTTTTATACTTATATCTCTCGTTCTTTGTATTTCACAGTCTAGTATACACAGTACCCCCGGATTCATTCTCCATGAACATAGTGAATTTTAATGAGTCTACATAACTGTCTGTTTGTGAGGGGAGTCTCCCCATGCTAATCTTCTTAATTATCATTAGTATGCTATCTACATATCTCTGCAAACATTTCATTGGTAATGTGAATACTTTAAGTGCACTTTCTCCCTAAAAATCCATGAATATATCAGCTATAATTGATGAGGTGGGTGATCTTATGGCTATTCCTTCTTTTTGCTGGCATGTTTTCTCTTCAATTGTTAAATGTTTTGTTCTTAGACAGAATTCAACGCCTTTTATTGCTACCGATCCTATGGATAGTTGTGTTCTGTTTTTGAGATCGCCATCTCCATTAAATCCATTATTCACTAAAGTGTTAACGATTTTTTAAAAGGTATTTTAATACACAGACTTTAAATTTGAGCTGACTAGTATTTCTTCCACGTGCATTTCAGTGTCTTTAAGTCATTCCACTGATTCAAATGTGTTGCGGAAGGAAAATATCAAATTATACGTTCACCGTAAAATAGTAAAAATAATGAATTCACAGCAAATCATGGTTGTTATTTGAGACTGAATAGGGATACTACCTGGTTCCATGCTAAATACGGATGACACTTCTTCCCCAACTCCAGCTTGTCGCTTTCCACATTTGCCAATCAACTCTAGTTCGTATCTGATCCTTACATCAGTACATCGGATCCGTTGATATATATCTGCTAATCGTATCCACCCACGCTAAGTCTGCTGTGATTGGTTGCTGAGTTACTCTTTGTTCTTGTTTTTTTCTCATTACCAAGATTTCGGATGTAAACATTGACGCAAATTGCTGTCTACCAATTTCGGCTAGCAGACAGCTCTCACCACACCATTCTTTATGCAGCTTGATTACATCATCTATTCTTGGTAGATTTCACGATTTCAGTATAATGACAAACTATTTTGACTTACCAGTGGTTTCTCACATCTGTCTAATGACTACTGTTATCACCAAAATTTAAAACTTATTTTTGTATGCAAATAACCATTGTATAATTAAATAATCTCTTCTACAATACACAACCTTCACTGATATTATTTGTACCAAGCGTCTTCCAATCCTAGGACTGACCAGCAAACTCACATATCAAGCAGCAGCTGCATTCATGCACCACTGGTATTTTTAATTTTTAAAAAAATTTTTGATTGCAGCTTGATTCCACACCGTTTATTTTGATATAGGTATGGAGTTTTTAGCATGTGATATCGATAGCCCAAATCTTGCAGGTTGACCAGAGATACCAGGTGGACGTCGGCAGATGATCGAACTCCGGACCATGTGCATGGTCCGCGGGAGTCATGACCGCTGTGCCACCGATGCACGTGAAGTTATTCCATTGAACATGAAGCTAAAATCACCCGTCTCCGAAGAAAGAGAATATGCAGCTACCAATCAGACTTCAAATTTGTGCATAAAACAAAACCTACATGGAATTATACAACAGTTACTGGATATTCGAAAAGATACTTGTGAAGTAAAAGAAAATTTCAAGGAAGCAGTTAAGAAAGAAAAATATGAAAGCCCACTAGAAATTGAAGAATAGCGAAAAGAAACCGGCTAAAGAAGGAACTAATGGAAGAGTTAATAAATTCATGAACACAAGTGACACACAATTAAAAAGAAGAAACTAGATTGTAAACATTTCCTACAAGAAGGTGACAGAATAACAGGAAAGAGTAGAAATAAACTAGATGAACTTCAATATTAGCAACAAAAGATCAGAACCTGAAGATGTTATAGGAGCAATAAATTCCCCCAAAAAACATTAGCCTACAGAATTTTCCACTCAACAATGGATTATGACCTTGTTAGGCTTGTAGTGACCCATTTTATTACTCATCATCGCCGTATACTTTCACTATGTAATTGGACTTTGGTTTGTTTATCAGTCTAAAGATTGCGTGATAACAATTGATACTTTCGTACTCGCTCAACTTTTGAATTTTGATTACTGCGATAATACACGTTCGTACTCCTTCTCAAGTGCCTTTTAATTTACTTTGTTGATGTCGAGTAACCGCAACGTTAGGACACAATAAGAAACGCCAAGAAGTACTAGGATATACGTGTATACTGGTTTAGTCAAATAGAGCACCACAACAAGTCGTCTGACCAGCTTAAATTACTGGACTACCCGAATTTCCATCCAACACAATGCATCATATTTTCTCTAAATCTTATTCTTTTAGTCATTCAATTAGCCATAAAGTATACCCACCTATATTTTCAATTGGCTTTCAAAATACTGGTGAGCATAAATTGGAGATGAAGGAAATATATTATAGGAGATTGGTTTGTATTTCAAATCGAATAAAATTGTGGCACATGACACACCATAAATGACTATTTTACTTGAAAACTCCAGGCGGGGAGAAAAAATATTGTGCAATGAATTACTCTGAGAATCCTGTACGCTTTATAAACATTTTGTCTGAAAGGCCCTATATAATCCTACTCTTTACCGTATGTAGGTGAGCTGAGTGATAAGCAAGGAATCTCCTAGAGTGAGTTGCTTTCCAACAAATCGTCGTTTTTATACTTATATCTCTCGTTCTTTGTATTTCACAGTCTAGTATACACAGTACCCCGGATTCATTCTCCATGAACATAGTGAATTTTAATGAGTCTACATAACTGTCTGTTTGTGAGGGGAGTCTCCCCATGCTAATCTTCTTAATTATCATTAGTATGCTATCTACATATCTCTGCAAACATTTCATTGGTAATGTGAATACTTTAAGTGCACTTTCTCCCTAAAAATCCATGAATATATCAGCTATAATTGATGAGGTGGGTGATCTTATGGCTATTCCTTCTTTTTGCTGGCATGTTTTCTCTTCAATTGTTAAATGTTTTGTTCTTAGACAGAATTCAACGCCTTTTATTGCTACCGATCCTATGGATAGTTGTGTTCTGTTTTTGAGATCGCCATCTCCATTAAATCCATTATTCACTAAAGTGTTAACGATTTTTTAAAAGGTATTTTAATACACAGACTTTAAATTTGAGCTGACTAGTATTTCTTCCACGTGCATTTCAGTGTCTTTAAGTCATTCCACTGATTCAAATGTGTTGCGGAAGGAAAATATCAAATTATACGTTCACCGTAAAATAGTAAAAATAATGAATTCACAGCAAATCATGGTTGTTATTTGAGACTGAATAGGGATACTACCTGGTTCCATGCTAAATACGGATGACACTTCTTCCCCAACTCCAGCTTGTCGCTTTCCACATTTGCCAATCAACTCTAGTTCGTATCTGATCCTTACATCAGTACATCGGATCCGTTGATATATATCTGCTAATCGTATCCACCCACGCTAAGTCTGCTGTGATTGGTTGCTGAGTTACTCTTTGTTCTTGTTTTTTTCTCATTACCAAGATTTCGGATGTAAACATTGACGCAAATTGCTGTCTACCAATTTCGGCTAGCAGACAGCTCTCACCACACCATTCTTTATGCAGCTTGATTACATCATCTATTCTTGGTAGATTTCACGATTTCAGTATAATGACAAACTATTTTGACTTACCAGTGGTTTCTCACATCTGTCTAATGACTACTGTTATCACCAAAATTTAAAACTTATTTTTGTATGCAAATAACCATTGTATAATTAAATAATCTCTTCTACAATACACAACCTTCACTGATATTATTTGTACCAAGCGTCTTCCAATCCTAGGACTGACCAGCAAACTCACATATCAAGCAGCAGCTGCATTCATGCACCACTGGTATTTTTAATTTTTAAAAAAATTTTTGATTGCAGCTTGATTCCACACCGTTTATTTTGATATAGGTATGGAGTTTTTAGCATGTGATATCGATAGCCCAAATCTTGCAGGTTGACCAGAGATACCAGGTGGACGTCGGCAGATGATCGAACTCCGGACCATGTGCATGGTCCGCGGGAGTCATGACCGCTGTGCCACCGATGCACGTGAAGTTATTCCATTGAACATGAAGCTAAAATCACCCGTCTCCGAAGAAAGAGAATATGCAGCTACCAATCAGACTTCAAATTTGTGCATAAAACAAAACCTACATGGAATTATACAACAGTTACTGGATATTCGAAAAGATACTTGTGAAGTAAAAGAAAATTTCAAGGAAGCAGTTAAGAAAGAAAAATATGAAAGCCCACTAGAAATTGAAGAATAGCGAAAAGAAACCGGCTAAAGAAGGAACTAATGGAAGAGTTAATAAATTCATGAACACAAGTGACACACAATTAAAAAGAAGAAACTAGATTGTAAACATTTCCTACAAGAAGGTGACAGAATAACAGGAAAGAGTAGAAATAAACTAGATGAACTTCAATATTAGCAACAAAAGATCAGAACCTGAAGATGTTATAGGAGCAATAAATTCCCCCAAAAAACATTAGCCTACAGAATTTTCCACTCAACAATGGATTATGACCTTGTTAGGCTTGTAGTGACCCATTTTATTACTCATCATCGCCGTATACTTTCACTATGTAATTGGACTTTGGTTTGTTTATCAGTCTAAAGATTGCGTGATAACAATTGATACTTTCGTACTCGCTCAACTTTTGAATTTTGATTACTGCGATAATACACGTTCGTACTCCTTCTCAAGTGCCTTTTAATTTACTTTGTTGATGTCGAGTAACCGCAACGTTAGGACACAATAAGAAACGCCAAGAAGTACTAGGATATACGTGTATACTGGTTTAGTCAAATAGAGCACCACAACAAGTCGTCTGACCAGCTTAAATTACTGGACTACCCGAATTTCCATCCAACACAATGCATCATATTTTCTCTAAATCTTATTCTTTTAGTCATTCAATTAGCCATAAAGTATACCCACCTATATTTTCAATTGGCTTTCAAAATACTGGTGAGCATAAATTGGAGATGAAGGAAATATATTATAGGAGATTGGTTTGTATTTCAAATCGAATAAAATTGTGGCACATGACACACCATAAATGACTATTTTACTTGAAAACTCCAGGCGGGGAGAAAAAATATTGTGCAATGAATTACTCTGAGAATCCTGTACGCTTTATAAACATTTTGTCTGAAAGGCCCTATATAATCCTACTCTTTACCGTATGTAGGTGAGCTGAGTGATAAGCAAGGAATCTCCTAGAGTGAGTTGCTTTCCAACAAATCGTCGTTTTTATACTTATATCTCTCGTTCTTTGTATTTCACAGTCTAGTATACACAGTACCCCGGATTCATTCTCCATGAACATAGTGAATTTTAATGAGTCTACATAACTGTCTGTTTGTGAGGGGAGTCTCCCCATGCTAATCTTCTTAATTATCATTAGTATGCTATCTACATATCTCTGCAAACATTTCATTGGTAATGTGAATACTTTAAGTGCACTTTCTCCCTAAAAATCCATGAATATATCAGCTATAATTGATGAGGTGGGTGATCTTATGGCTATTCCTTCTTTTTGCTGGCATGTTTTCTCTTCAATTGTTAAATGTTTTGTTCTTAGACAGAATTCAACGCCTTTTATTGCTACCGATCCTATGGATAGTTGTGTTCTGTTTTTGAGATCGCCATCTCCATTAAATCCATTATTCACTAAAGTGTTAACGATTTTTTAAAAGGTATTTTAATACACAGACTTTAAATTTGAGCTGACTAGTATTTCTTCCACGTGCATTTCAGTGTCTTTAAGTCATTCCACTGATTCAAATGTGTTGCGGAAGGAAAATATCAAATTATACGTTCACCGTAAAATAGTAAAAATAATGAATTCACAGCAAATCATGGTTGTTATTTGAGACTGAATAGGGATACTACCTGGTTCCATGCTAAATACGGATGACACTTCTTCCCCAACTCCAGCTTGTCGCTTTCCACATTTGCCAATCAACTCTAGTTCGTATCTGATCCTTACATCAGTACATCGGATCCGTTGATATATATCTGCTAATCGTATCCACCCACGCTAAGTCTGCTGTGATTGGTTGCTGAGTTACTCTTTGTTCTTGTTTTTTTCTCATTACCAAGATTTCGGATGTAAACATTGACGCAAATTGCTGTCTACCAATTTCGGCTAGCAGACAGCTCTCACCACACCATTCTTTATGCAGCTTGATTACATCATCTATTCTTGGTAGATTTCACGATTTCAGTATAATGACAAACTATTTTGACTTACCAGTGGTTTCTCACATCTGTCTAATGACTACTGTTATCACCAAAATTTAAAACTTATTTTTGTATGCAAATAACCATTGTATAATTAAATAATCTCTTCTACAATACACAACCTTCACTGATATTATTTGTACCAAGCGTCTTCCAATCCTAGGACTGACCAGCAAACTCACATATCAAGCAGCAGCTGCATTCATGCACCACTGGTATTTTTAATTTTTAAAAAATTTTTGATTGCAGCTTGATTCCACACCGTTTATTTTGATATAGGTATGGAGTTTTTAGCATGTGATATCGATAGCCCAAATCTTGCAGGTTGACCAGAGATACCAGGTGGACGTCGGCAGATGATCGAACTCCGGACCATGTGCATGGTCCGCGGGAGTCATGACCGCTGTGCCACCGATGCACGTGAAGTTATTCCATTGAACATGAAGCTAAAATCACCCGTCTCCGAAGAAAGAGAATATGCAGCTACCAATCAGACTTCAAATTTGTGCATAAAACAAAACCTACATGGAATTATACAACAGTTACTGGATATTCGAAAAGATACTTGTGAAGTAAAAGAAAATTTCAAGGAAGCAGTTAAGAAAGAAAAATATGAAAGCCCACTAGAAATTGAAGAATAGCGAAAAGAAACCGGCTAAAGAAGGAACTAATGGAAGAGTTAATAAATTCATGAACACAAGTGACACACAATTAAAAAGAAGAAACTAGATTGTAAACATTTCCTACAAGAAGGTGACAGAATAACAGGAAAGAGTAGAAATAAACTAGATGAACTTCAATATTAGCAACAAAAGATCAGAACCTGAAGATGTTATAGGAGCAATAAATTCCCCCAAAAAACATTAGCCTACAGAATTTTCCACTCAACAATGGATTATGACCTTGTTAGGCTTGTAGTGACCCATTTTATTACTCATCATCGCCGTATACTTTCACTATGTAATTGGACTTTGGTTTGTTTATCAGTCTAAAGATTGCGTGATAACAATTGATACTTTCGTACTCGCTCAACTTTTGAATTTTGATTACTGCGATAATACACGTTCGTACTCCTTCTCAAGTGCCTTTTAATTTACTTTGTTGATGTCGAGTAACCGCAACGTTAGGACACAATAAGAAACGCCAAGAAGTACTAGGATATACGTGTATACTGGTTTAGTCAAATAGAGCACCACAACAAGTCGTCTGACCAGCTTAAATTACTGGACTACCCGAATTTCCATCCAACACAATGCATCATATTTTCTCTAAATCTTATTCTTTTAGTCATTCAATTAGCCATAAAGTATACCCACCTATATTTTCAATTGGCTTTCAAAATACTGGTGAGCATAAATTGGAGATGAAGGAAATATATTATAGGAGATTGGTTTGTATTTCAAATCGAATAAAATTGTGGCACATGACACACCATAAATGACTATTTTACTTGAAAACTCCAGGCGGGGAGAAAAAATATTGTGCAATGAATTACTCTGAGAATCCTGTACGCTTTATAAACATTTTGTCTGAAAGGCCCTATATAATCCTACTCTTTACCGTATGTAGGTGAGCTGAGTGATAAGCAAGGAATCTCCTAGAGTGAGTTGCTTTCCAACAAATCGTCGTTTTTATACTTATATCTCTCGTTCTTTGTATTTCACAGTCTAGTATACACAGTACCCCGGATTCATTCTCCATGAACATAGTGAATTTTAATGAGTCTACATAACTGTCTGTTTGTGAGGGGAGTCTCCCCATGCTAATCTTCTTAATTATCATTAGTATGCTATCTACATATCTCTGCAAACATTTCATTGGTAATGTGAATACTTTAAGTGCACTTTCTCCCTAAAAATCCATGAATATATCAGCTATAATTGATGAGGTGGGTGATCTTATGGCTATTCCTTCTTTTTGCTGGCATGTTTTCTCTTCAATTGTTAAATGTTTTGTTCTTAGACAGAATTCAACGCCTTTTATTGCTACCGATCCTATGGATAGTTGTGTTCTGTTTTTGAGATCGCCATCTCCATTAAATCCATTATTCACTAAAGTGTTAACGATTTTTTAAAAGGTATTTTAATACACAGACTTTAAATTTGAGCTGACTAGTATTTCTTCCACGTGCATTTCAGTGTCTTTAAGTCATTCCACTGATTCAAATGTGTTGCGGAAGGAAAATATCAAATTATACGTTCACCGTAAAATAGTAAAAATAATGAATTCACAGCAAATCATGGTTGTTATTTGAGACTGAATAGGGATACTACCTGGTTCCATGCTAAATACGGATGACACTTCTTCCCCAACTCCAGCTTGTCGCTTTCCACATTTGCCAATCAACTCTAGTTCGTATCTGATCCTTACATCAGTACATCGGATCCGTTGATATATATCTGCTAATCGTATCCACCCACGCTAAGTCTGCTGTGATTGGTTGCTGAGTTACTCTTTGTTCTTGTTTTTTTCTCATTACCAAGATTTCGGATGTAAACATTGACGCAAATTGCTGTCTACCAATTTCGGCTAGCAGACAGCTCTCACCACACCATTCTTTATGCAGCTTGATTACATCATCTATTCTTGGTAGATTTCACGATTTCAGTATAATGACAAACTATTTTGACTTACCAGTGGTTTCTCACATCTGTCTAATGACTACTGTTATCACCAAAATTTAAAACTTATTTTTGTATGCAAATAACCATTGTATAATTAAATAATCTCTTCTACAATACACAACCTTCACTGATATTATTTGTACCAAGCGTCTTCCAATCCTAGGACTGACCAGCAAACTCACATATCAAGCAGCAGCTGCATTCATGCACCACTGGTATTTTTAATTTTTAAAAAAATTTTTGATTGCAGCTTGATTCCACACCGTTTATTTTGATATAGGTATGGAGTTTTTAGCATGTGATATCGATAGCCCAAATCTTGCAGGTTGACCAGAGATACCAGGTGGACGTCGGCAGATGATCGAACTCCGGACCATGTGCATGGTCCGCGGGAGTCATGACCGCTGTGCCACCGATGCACGTGAAGTTATTCCATTGAACATGAAGCTAAAATCACCCGTCTCCGAAGAAAGAGAATATGCAGCTACCAATCAGACTTCAAATTTGTGCATAAAACAAAACCTACATGGAATTATACAACAGTTACTGGATATTCGAAAAGATACTTGTGAAGTAAAAGAAAATTTCAAGGAAGCAGTTAAGAAAGAAAAATATGAAAGCCCACTAGAAATTGAAGAATAGCGAAAAGAAACCGGCTAAAGAAGGAACTAATGGAAGAGTTAATAAATTCATGAACACAAGTGACACACAATTAAAAAGAAGAAACTAGATTGTAAACATTTCCTACAAGAAGGTGACAGAATAACAGGAAAGAGTAGAAATAAACTAGATGAACTTCAATATTAGCAACAAAAGATCAGAACCTGAAGATGTTATAGGAGCAATAAATTCCCCCAAAAAACATTAGCCTACAGAATTTTCCACTCAACAATGGATTATGACCTTGTTAGGCTTGTAGTGACCCATTTTATTACTCATCATCGCCGTATACTTTCACTATGTAATTGGACTTTGGTTTGTTTATCAGTCTAAAGATTGCGTGATAACAATTGATACTTTCGTACTCGCTCAACTTTTGAATTTTGATTACTGCGATAATACACGTTCGTACTCCTTCTCAAGTGCCTTTTAATTTACTTTGTTGATGTCGAGTAACCGCAACGTTAGGACACAATAAGAAACGCCAAGAAGTACTAGGATATACGTGTATACTGGTTTAGTCAAATAGAGCACCACAACAAGTCGTCTGACCAGCTTAAATTACTGGACTACCCGAATTTCCATCCAACACAATGCATCATATTTTCTCTAAATCTTATTCTTTTAGTCATTCAATTAGCCATAAAGTATACCCACCTATATTTTCAATTGGCTTTCAAAATACTGGTGAGCATAAATTGGAGATGAAGGAAATATATTATAGGAGATTGGTTTGTATTTCAAATCGAATAAAATTGTGGCACATGACACACCATAAATGACTATTTTACTTGAAAACTCCAGGCGGGGAGAAAAAATATTGTGCAATGAATTACTCTGAGAATCCTGTACGCTTTATAAACATTTTGTCTGAAAGGCCCTATATAATCCTACTCTTTACCGTATGTAGGTGAGCTGAGTGATAAGCAAGGAATCTCCTAGAGTGAGTTGCTTTCCAACAAATCGTCGTTTTTATACTTATATCTCTCGTTCTTTGTATTTCACAGTCTAGTATACACAGTACCCCGGATTCATTCTCCATGAACATAGTGAATTTTAATGAGTCTACATAACTGTCTGTTTGTGAGGGGAGTCTCCCCATGCTAATCTTCTTAATTATCATTAGTATGCTATCTACATATCTCTGCAAACATTTCATTGGTAATGTGAATACTTTAAGTGCACTTTCTCCCTAAAAATCCATGAATATATCAGCTATAATTGATGAGGTGGGTGATCTTATGGCTATTCCTTCTTTTTGCTGGCATGTTTTCTCTTCAATTGTTAAATGTTTTGTTCTTAGACAGAATTCAACGCCTTTTATTGCTACCGATCCTATGGATAGTTGTGTTCTGTTTTTGAGATCGCCATCTCCATTAAATCCATTATTCACTAAAGTGTTAACGATTTTTTAAAAGGTATTTTAATACACAGACTTTAAATTTGAGCTGACTAGTATTTCTTCCACGTGCATTTCAGTGTCTTTAAGTCATTCCACTGATTCAAATGTGTTGCGGAAGGAAAATATCAAATTATACGTTCACCGTAAAATAGTAAAAATAATGAATTCACAGCAAATCATGGTTGTTATTTGAGACTGAATAGGGACACTACCTGGTTCCATGCTAAATACGGATGACACTTCTTCCCCAACTCCAGCTTGTCGCTTTCCACATTTGCCAATCAACTCTAGTTCGTATCTGATCCTTACATCAGTACATCGGATCCGTTGATATATATCTGCTAATCGTATCCACCCACGCTAAGTCTGCTGTGATTGGTTGCTGAGTTACTCTTTGTTCTTGTTTTTTTCTCATTACCAAGATTTCGGATGTAAACATTGACGCAAATTGCTGTCTACCAATTTCGGCTAGCAGACAGCTCTCACCACACCATTCTTTATGCAGCTTGATTACATCATCTATTCTTGGTATATTCCACGATTTCAGTGTAATGACAAACTATTTTGACTTGCCAGTGGTTTCTTACATCTGTCTTTTGACTAGTGTTATCACTAAGATTCAAAACTCATTACTGTATGCAAATAACCGTTGTATAATTAATTAATCTCTTCTACAATACACAATCTTCACTGATATTATTTGTACCAAGCGTCTTCCCATGCAAGGATTGACCAACAAACTCACATATCAAGCAGCAACTGCATTCATGCGCCATTGATATTTTAAATTTTTTAAATTTTTTGATTGCAGCTTGATTCCACACCGTATATTTTGATACATGTATGGAATTTTCAACATATGATATCGGCAGCCCAAATCTTGCAGAGAGACCAGAGATATCAGGTGTGCGTCGGCAGAGGATCGAACCCCGGACCATGTGCATGGTCGTCTGGAGTCGTAACCGCTGTGCCACCGATGCACATGAACTTATTCCATTGAACATGAAGCTAAAATCACCCGTCTTCGAAGAAAGAGAATACGCAGCTACCAATTTGGCTTCAAATTTATGCATAAAACAAAACCTGCATAGAATTATACAATAGTTAGTCGCTATTCGAAAAGGTACTTGTGAAGTAAAAGAAAATTTGAAGGAAGCAGTTTGGAAAGAAAAATATGAAAGCCCACTAGAAATTGAATAATAACGCAAAGAAACCGGCTGAAGCAGAAACTAATGAAAGAATTAATAAATTCATGAAAACAAGTGACACACAATTAACAAGAAATTGGATTGTAAACATTTCCTAAAAGAAGGTGACAGAAGAACAGGAAAGAGTAGAAATTTTTTTTATTTATTTTGATTTACAGCTTGATTCCACACCGTATTTTCAATACAAGTGTGAAATTTTCAGCATGGATATCGATAGCCCAAATTCAGGCCTACCATAGATATCTGGTGTGCGCCGGCAGGGGATCGAACCCCGGACCATGTGCATGGTTGGCGAGAGTCCTAACCACTGTGCCACCGACGCACAATAAACTAAATGGACTTCAATATGAGCAACAAAAGATCAGAACCTGAAAATGTTATAGGAGCAATAAACTCCCTAAAAACATTAGCCTACAGAATTCTCCATTCAGCAATGGATGCTGACCTTGTTAGGCTAAAGGTTCGTGATCAAGTATATATTCTATTTGATAAACTGTTGTGTTACGTTCAGTAGTTCGTGGACGGTCCCTAGCTACCTAAGCAATCTTCATCACACTACAGTTGTGATACTGAAATATAAGTCGTATTTTGAATGATCAACTTGGTGTTTTGATTTGTCTTTGCTCTAATTAGAACAAATACTATGGGAGTTTCCGGGGTGGGGGATAAGAACTTGCGCTGTATACATTGTAATTTCCGTAAATGCCAATATCCCTTCTCTCCTGAAATGTTATCCTGATGATTAAAACAGCTCTAGAACGATATAGAAAACAAATATCAGAATCGGTATAAGAACAAGGTTCATAATCATTAGAAAGACAAAGAACAAAAAAACTGAGAAAGAAATGAGAGGCGTAAGAACCAATCAATCAAATATAATCCTTAATAAAACAATATAAGGAATGGATGAAACTCACATCACGATGAAGAACTGTGATTAAGTTACTGCACGGATGGAGGGACAGGTAGGCGACGCTGGCACTGGTTGGACAGTGAGCTTGAAATCTCCGAGTGATAGAAGTTGGAATTCATGGGTTATTGGATCACCTTCCAGTTGATGATGCCCTAGAACTTGAAGAACCCAGGAGACCGAAACTGGGATGAAACATTTGTCCAGTACTCCCTGGATTTTGCTGGTTCTCTAACTGAAGTCAGCTAGTGGTCATACTTGATAATGGAAAGCGTAAGAGATTGGTATATGTAGTTTCACGAGCATTCGAGAATTAGGAACGCAAGTTTTAAATTGAATAGTGGGGCGCAACTGAACATGCATGTTACGTCGTAAGAGTTAAGTAATACAGCTGGACAAAGGTTCAGTGAAATGATCAGATGAGTAGTGTGGATAAAGCCAAATTAAGGCCGTGAAATTACATTCTTGAGAGAAAAAGTGAACTGAAGTTTAAAAATTACAAAACAAAATTAAAATAATATAAAATATATTCACCGTGGTAGGGTGAAAGTAACGACACTTTCTTTCTGAATATACAAGTTCGGCTTTAATCGTTTAATGGTTACAGCTTCAGAAATCCGTTGTAAAGTGGAACTACCTACTAGATGCTACATCTGATCCTGTATGGCATTTTCAGTATGTAGTATAATACTGGATCTAATTTACTCTTCATATTATATAATATTGGAAATGATAACTACCAGAGCATTTATGTTAGTAATAATGCCGATGAAAATATAAATGATTAAAATGCCCACTAAAGTTTTTCAAAAGAATAATTACTGAACAAAAAATATTGTTTTCGATAACGCTTTCATCATCAGGTCCTACAGCAATATATACATAATAGTGAATGAATGAATTAGTGATATTAACAAAATTAATGTGGTTTAAACAACATCGAATCAATAATAATAATAATATCAATGAATTACAGTTCGATAGCATCAACATAACAATACACACTGAATATCAGAGAGAGAAATTAGGAAAGATGATAATAATGCACATTCATGAATTTCTAGTCTCCACTGAAGGCCGGCCAGGGCAGTAGTAGTGGTAGTCTGGACTTGCTTCTTTTGCACACAGAGAACCGGTTGTTTCACGCGAATCCCCATAGCCAGTCTAGGTACCTAGACTAGCCACTTCCATCTGTATCTACCAATTCAACTGCGCTTGTGGTGGAGCGAGTTATATTGGCCGTTGCTCTGGAAACTTAACAGCTCGTTCTACAGAACACCTACCAATGTGGCCAAGTAAAGGTGTAATGAAAACCACCAACAGTTCAATATTAGACCACTTGGTCCAAACCAGCGACAAAGCCAGCATTGAAGAATGCTTCTATATCATATATTGGGTACCAAACGAGTTACCAGAAACATCCAGGTACCGGATACTCCAGACAGCTGAGGCTATGGCGATTCGCGTGAAACAACCGGTGCTCTGTGTGCAAAAGAAGCAAGTCCTGCTGGCCGGCCTTCAGTGGAGACTATAAATTCATGAATTTGTATTATTATCTTTCTTAATTTCTCTCTCTGATATTCAGTGTGTACTGTAATTCACTGATATTATCATTACGTCGGTGGCACAGCGGTTAGGACTCTCATTGACCATGCCGACGCACACCCAATATCAATGATTGGCCTGTAAAATTGGCCTACCGATATCACATGCAAAAAATTCCATACTTCTACCAAAAATATGGTGTGGAATCAAGTTATAATGAAAAAAATTATTATTGATTCGATGTTATTTAAACCACATTAATGTTGTTAATAACACTAATTCATTCACTATTATGTATATATAACTGTAGAACCTGATGATGAAGTTAGCGAAAAGAATATTCTTTGTTCAATAACTATTCTTTTGAAAATATAAATGTTAAATTAAGTACAAATAGTGATAACAACATATCAATCATGGAGGAATAAAAAGTGCTGTTTATTTACTGTTTCACATTCAGTTAGTATTCTCATAACTAACACTTTGACAGCACATAAAATGCATACCAAGTAAGGTGTCGTTGAGTTTTGATATTTAGTCGTCCCAGTATAAAGTCGTCTATAATTCCTTTTTATCATAAACGATTTCTCAGAATCAGTTTTATGACTGGTATCCATCAAGCAGCAAGCGACTGAACTTCTAACGGTACATAATTCCCCCAAAATTACTGGTTTACAGCATTCATCACTCAACATTAGGTGCTGACCTTCACTGTTTAAGTTGACTCGTTGAGCTAAAGTCTCGTGGTCAGGCATTCACGCCATTTGGTACGCCGTTGTGCTACGTTCGTTTAAGCACCATTGCCTGTTAGTTAAGCAGTCATCATCGCACTGTTTTTTCCATCCCAAAATATATTTCGTATTTCGGACGATCAATTCGGAGTTTTGATTTATTGTCTTTGGTTTACACAGAACAAATACTATAGGATTTGTGGGGATTAAAACTACGATCTTCGTGCCGAACTCCTGATGAAGAGAATGAAAAATGTAAAGTGTGTCGGTAGCAAAGCGGTTAGGACTGTCGCCGACCATGCACATGGTCCGGGGTTCTTTCCCCTGCCGACACACAACTGATATCAACGGTCGGCCTGCAAAATTTGGGCTACCGATATCACATGCTGAAAATTCCATACATGTACCAAAAAATACGGTGTGGAATCAAGCTGTAATCAAAAACATAAAAAAATAAAACTTGCATCAATATACGCCGTACTTTGCGTAAACGTCAACACTTCCTCACCTCCCAGAAACTGTTTAAAACAGTCATGCCTTTAATTCTTTAAATGCTGAGGGTGTTGATGTTAATGGTTAGTACAAAGTATACTAATGGAAGATCTAATACCCACAACTTCTATAGTATTCGTAGCACGTAGACCAAAGGCAAAGTAAAACACCACAATTTATCGGCCAAGTACAAATTATATTTCGGCACCAAACCGGTGTGCAAGGGTGATTGCTTAACTAGCTGGGGGTCGTGCACAAACGAACGAATGTGACACTAAGGCGTGCCAAATGGCGTAGATGCTTGACTGTAAACCTTCACCTAAACAAGCTGAATTAAACAATGAAGGTAAGCATCCAATATTCAATGTGCACCGTGATG
>OX235274.1:18716901-18827173 GCA_944472155.2 Trichobilharzia szidati | reverse complement strand
CACATAAAATACGGGCTAAATACAGTATCGTAGAATTTTTGAACTTAGTGGTTCTTATATTGACTTCTCATCCTACCTGATGAGATACAAGGGGATAGTTGTGAATAAAGGGGGTGTAGAGAGTCTGACAGTACGGCCTTTGCCCACTTGGTACAGGAATTTATGTGTCTCTCGACTATAGTATTGGCGAGCTCACGCAGTGGCATACCACAAGCCCTACTCACAGCATTCAATACCCTTCGTAATATGACATAGTCTTTTTTGAGAAGCCCAGGAAAGATTAATGGAGAACAATAGAGTACAATAGGTAAAATACAAGAGTTTAAAAATTGCGGAACTAAAGGTTGGCTGATACCTTGTTGTCTTAACTTTTTAATGTAGAAGGTAAGACGAAACATTTTCTTAGAGACCAATAAAATGTGAGATGACCATGAAAGGTCAGAGGAAAGAACTAATCCAAGGTATTTAATGCTTGACTTGGTTTCAATTGCTGTGCCATCTATGCTACAGGCATCATGGGAACTAACTAGTTCATGTATGTCACGTCGATGCTTGAAAGTAAAGTTAACTGCCTGACATTTGGGAGGATTTAGCATAAGACCATTTGACTTAGACCACTTGCTGATATCCAGCAGAAAGCTATTAAGTTTGGAGCAGTCAGAGTCGGAAGTGATTGGCAGTGATACAGTCAGATCATCAGCATGTTTGACGAAGTTAGTTTCGTTTAAATGAGGCAGGTCGTGTAGGAAGAAAGAAAAAAGAATAGGAGAGAGGAAGGCATCTTGAGAAACACCGGCTTTTGTAAGCAAAGCAGAAGAAGATTTGCCATTAGATGCAGTATACTGCATTCTATCAGAAAAATAAGAATGCAACCAACTCTTAGCCCAGGATCCTGTTTGCGACAACGAAAGCTTATTCAATGAAAGGCCCCTAGGTAGAGAGTCAAAAGCAGATGTGTAGTCTAGGAAAGCATGACGAACATATTTGGCACCTTTGTCTAAACAAGAAACAACATTAAGATATAAGACAACCGCAGCATCCAAGGTACATTTACTATGTTTATATGAAAATTGTTTAGCATCAATGAAAGGTTTCAATGAAGGTTCAAGACGAAGTAAAAGCAGTTTTTCCATCAATTTTAAAAAAGGAGAAGTATTTGCAATAGGCTTAAATTTAATATCGGTACCAGAAGATTGTTTTGGTATAGGGATAATTTTAATGTTTTTCCATGCAAAAGGTAGAACATTACTGGAAAAGGAAGCATTAAAAATGTTAGTAAGAGGGTAACACAAAACATCAGCACAGTTCCTGAGGACAATGGCAGGTACGCCATCAGGAACAAGGCTTTTGGAAGGCTTAAGGGAACGGAGACATTTAAGCACATCAAGGGGTATTAAAACCACTAAAATTATTGTCGATATGATTTGTATCATTAGGAAGGATATCGACAGAAGAGCGTATGAGGATATAAAGTTAAAAATTATTTAGACCAAGAATTACTATATACTGGAACAGAAGAAAAAGTCAGACATGTCTTAATCTATCATTTTATGATGGCGTTAAAGCCCTTTCGAATTTTAGTGATGATTTTTGTCTGAATGTCAGTTTATGACTAAGTACGCTTGCAGAGAAATAAAATCCCAAAACAGTAATCAATTATATCCACTAAACAAACTATTATAACATTAAAAAAAGGGAACACTTTTGCAGTGATAAGATTAATTCTTTTCCCTTCATAGTTTTTTGTCAAATGTATGCAACCTGACGAGTAAATTACAGAATTAATCGATAATTAGACACTCTAACTAAATAGGCAATTCATCTTGTCTTCATAAGAATAGAATAAAATGTCAAAAATAGAAGACGATGTGAATATTGTGTAGGAAATAAGAATATTAAATTGTAATCAAAAACACAAATGTTCTTCTTTTGTAAGCAGTAGGAGAGATGAAAATGTGATAGACCACTATGTCTTAGTCCCTTCTTGTGCATTCACTGCGGTACTTAACAAATTCATTTGTAATTAAATAGCTTTAACAGAGACTATTTAGGTCTTCTGCACTACGCTAATTGACTGACTGGCTTCAACGTAGAACTTTGCACTGATTCGCAGTAGTTCGAGCCGCCACACTTCGCTTATCACACAAGGCAAGGGAAGAAAGTAAAAGGAAATGCAGAGAAATGCAAAAACAGCAGTAAACAGAGAAATGAGGCAACAAGAATAGGAATATCAACTCTGCATCAGTAACTGAGGACGATTTTGAGCTATATCGCCAATTGTCTTCAGCCTTCATTGATTATTACCATCCAAAGGATCCCAACCAGTCAGTAAGGAAGTGTACACCTCCCTTCTTGGCTTAAATTAACTGTTGTGGATTTCACTGACTGACGCCATGTTTCGCTTTAACCACCACTTACTCTTTTCCAACTTGATCCATCTTATGTCAGCTTACATTCCCCACCATCAAAGAAGAAGATGGCTAGGCACACGTAACCCATGTCCTAACCATCTAAATCGATGTAACTTCTCAGTCTCGTCTATTGATTCACCCTCTTTACCTAGCAACCAACCAATGAATAACCCTTATATTGTCGAACCTATTAAAACACTTCAAACGGGAGATAATACCTAGGCACCGATGATGAAAGACAGCTAGCCCTCTTGTATCTTCCACTTTCAATGACTAAGTTTCACAGCCGTTGAGGAGGACGAAGCGAACTGTTACTCGTTAGCCATTCGGATATCACTTCTGCACCAGAGACGGCGTGAACTGGAATATACGAAAAGAGCCTTCTGTACCTGTGCTGAGATTTCGTCAGCGATCAACTAGCACTGACTGAGGCAACTTCCAAAACTACGCTCCTTACCTGTATAATAATCGCTTGTCTAATCACATAAACTAACTCTAGGATAACCGGATCGTTTCTAGCTATACATCTTTGTGAATGATATATGGATTTAATTATTTTGGTTGGCTACAAGTGGCAAAAATTCCCGAAAAAATAAAATGAATTCATCTTCCCTTAAAGTGGCTGAACAGTCACTACATACCTCAAAACATATCCAAATAATGTTTCCCATGTTTGTCATTAAAACACATTTTAGTCCAACAATCAAGTTTAACCTCATTACTCAAGTGCATACTTCAAGTATGTACTACTGATTGAGTGAGATGAGTAGTCACATACCACTCATATCAACCAATAGCGCCTGCTAGACAACCAGATTGAGTTGGCCTAAACACCGGACGGCCATCTCACTAGTTTAGGGCCAAGTGTTGTGCCCAGTTTGAATCAGCTCAGAAAGCCGAATTAATTCAAACCAGCTGAAGCATTTAGATTACCTCAATCAGACTAGCAAGTGCTACTGGTTGATACAGATAGTCAACAACTACTCACTTCACTCAATCAGTAGTATATGGTCTCACGCAAATATGCTTGCTTTCTTGATCCTCACTTATGGTATCGAGCAGATCACATATATTGTGATCCGGAAATTTTTGGTTTCCATAGGGAACTACGGTGAAACTTCACCCCCCGAAATTTGTAAATTGTGAATTTAATCCATAGTTTAAGCCTTATGTTTCTTTCTCTTCTCTCAATGCCTGGCTGTTGTTTTTCCCTTGACCACATTATTCAATCTTCTCACCCTCCAGTTCTACTTAAATCTACTTAAGTCTGTTTGTTGTGTTTTTTTCCTTACCATCGTATTTCATTTCATTATAAGGGAGTATGCTTAATACATTTTGTATTTAATTTCCAATAGGTATTTACATAAATGCAAATTGCAATTAGCTAATGAGAAACCAACTTAAAAAAGATAGATTCATTTATATTTTGAGGTTTTTCAGGGATATGGACTAATTCCAGCAGAGACTTCCTCATGAGTCTGTATCAATTAGCGATGGAGTAATGGAGAGCTTTGGGACTCTTTAACTCTTCATGAATCACTCGTCAGTGGGCTGAACTCATAACTCTAAGGTCGAAGTTTGATCCGATGGTGTAGTCATGCATGGAAGCTGTTGTATAATGTTGTTGACGTAGTCAAGTGATACTCATAATTACCGCTTCTGTGTCCAAATGAGTGTCCTTGTTTTAATGTCAACGTTTTGCGAATCCTAACAAAATAATGATAGAATAAGAGAGCGGCTTTATTGCATATCCTCACCGATTGTAGAGTTGTAGTCCGTTGATACGGTTGGTTAATGACAAGTTATGTTTTTTGTATGTTTCTTAAATAAAATGTTATATTAAATACACGGTGGTGGGTTAGATACTAACATTCATAGGAAACTGACACAATCTAATAAATATTTACACTTTGTACAACTTGTTCCTTTGATAAATTTCGATAAAGAAAGGAAGACGAAATTTGCAGTATAAAATGATATCATTCTATTTTACAGGTTCTCATCAGCTTCAGACTACCTGAAATTACAATGGTTATATAAATGATAATAACATACTTTAATGTTTGATTAGTAGTAGAGAAGAGATAAAATTGACGCATCCAAAAAAGAATGAAAGCATTACAATTTTTAGTTTAAGTTATCATCATCAATTTGTACACTTTCAAAGCTGAAAAGAGGGGAAAGGGGTAAGACAAAAAACAGAAAAATTGATAAACAGAAACAGTGTTAGCTTGTAGGTTCACATAGCAACTCCAAAAAACAAAGGCGGTTACAGTTTATGAGATTAAGATTTGTTCAGTGAGTTGAGATCACTGAATTAGATGACTAATTATTGTAATCACAATCAAAATTCAGTTACCAAGGGAGTGAGAGGTTAATCACACTCTCTTTCTGTATGCATAAGTCTGGTTTAAATGGTTTGATTGCGATCGCTTCGGAAAATCGTAGTAAATTTGCTGTCCTTTGTCTATTTAATATTTTGAAGGACTTAGAAATCTCTACGAGATGTCCAGTATCAACAATATGTCTGGTAATTGCACTCTGAGAATATTTGCTTCCTTTCAGGTACAGGTTTTATAGTATCTCTTCTCTACTACCACTCAAAAATTAAAGTATCTTATTATCATTTACATAACCATTGTAATTTCAGGTAGTCTGCAGCTGATGAGAACCTGTGAAATAGAATATCATTTTATACCGCAAATTTCGTCTTCCTTTCTTTATCGAAACTTACACTTTGAATCATCCCATCCAGAATGGGTAAAGATAGGTTTAGTTAAATGTCTGTATAGTTGGGTCAAATGCCTAATTAGTCAACCAGAAGATTTAAATGAAAAAATCAAACAAATAAAGTAAATACTACTAGCAAATGACTACTCACCAGAACCTATTCAAAAATATATGAAGAACCATATAAAAAATAAGACTGGTAATAAAAATGATGAAAATAGAGAGAATAATATAAAGAAGGAACGTCAGAGACCGTTACATAGGATTCTCAATGGGGCTGGAATTAGGGTGACCTTTTGAACCGAACAACTCTCTCAGGGATAAACTTTGTCGGCTTAAGAATCCATTAGACGCAATTTAGAAAAGTAAAATAATTTACCAAATAGAATGTAATGCTGACTGTGAGTGAGGCCAATTACATAGGTCAAACTAGTAGATTGGGGTCAGCTGGATCATTGGACCTAGAATGTTTGTCTCTGTTAGGTTAAATAACCTGCTGGGTGAGATTTGTAGCTCAGATTGATGATTTTGATCTGGTTGTGTTTCCTGAGCTGGATAGCTAATTTGGGAAGCTTTCATTGACCTACTAGGCCTAACAGCGTTAGAGGATAAAACCAACATCATCTACAAATTAAATTATAGCAACTGCGACAAACACTTCATCGGCCAAAGTGGACGACGTCCCCTTCGTCTTCGTATCCATGATCATAAACTAAGTGGCCGTCAAAAGACATGAGATCCACTCCCTCGCTCATATCGCTGCATACAGATAACCACGGACATCAGTTCTACTGGAACATCTGACGTTCAAATATTAGACAGAGAAAGCACCAAGTTTGCTAGAGAATGTTTTTGGACGCCTGGTATTCCAGCGAATTGTCAATCAATAGACACATAGAGGCAGATGAAATTGACCAACCAATAACAATGAAACCTCACACACAAAAGGTCAAAGTTCAAATCAAGGAATTAATCAATTCCAGTACAAGTAGTCTAGAGGATGTGAAAACACACAAAAACCACAGTCACATTCAAGGTCACCAGGAGAGATGATTAATAAACTCGTGAAGAAATCTGAAAGCTCACTTAAGCAAATCGAAGTATGAGCTGAAGATGTCGCCTAGTAGGGCAATGGAAGCTTCGCAAATTAACTATCCAGCTCAGAGAACACAACCAGATCAATATATATACTCTGTTTTGGAAACCTGAATCCATTTTCTTCTACAAAATTGTATTTTTTTTATTGAATTCTGAAGAAAATATCATCATTGGATCTATCATAATCTATCCGAAGACCAGTGAAACAAATTTACTGAAAATATTTGAATACACCGAAAGTACATTTATTTTTATTATCTTTATTAGATTCATAAGTTAACAATCGGCTGAATCTGTATAATTTACTTTTTTTTTTAAATAAAATGGAAATTAAAAAAAATTATATATAATGATAATCAACATGCGATTTCCGAAGCTGATAACAAAACACAGACATGCACATTATTAATTGATTTCCTTGACATTTTACGTGTTCCTTTAATGGAATGCTAATTGCTTTCCTCTCTTTCCTAAAATCATGCTGCTATTTACTATCTTGTAACCTTCTGTAGCGCATTCACCGACCATCACTATATAGCTTATAGCCTTTATAAAAAATATAAATATATATATGCTGAGCGGCCAAATGTGTTGCCAATGCACTACTATATGAAATGAGGCCGTCATCTGCATATAAACATTAAAAACTTACTTCTGCTTAATCGCGATATGTAGCACATTCCTTTAGGTTCCGAGAGGAACACAAGGATTCAACAAACATTTCCATTTCATCATGTTTTCTACAGTTGTCTTCGCCTAACAACAATAGTCTTTCAAGTATTGGTTTATAGGGGTTTGGTTGATTAGTTACAAGATTTTATCAAGAGCTGACATTGGTTAGAGAACCATTTGAAAACCAGCTGAGAGTACTGGACATCTGTTTCGTCCTAGTTTGAGACTCTTCAGCAGTACGCACTCACCGGGGTTCGAATCCAGGACCTTCTGGTTACAAGGCAAGCTGGTGGACCATTAAGCCACTGAATATCAATACTTGAATATCAATGAAATGCTCACTGACGACTGGCCCTATTCAGATAGGTAGTTACCTGGGGTTCTAGTGAGAAGTCGTGACCAGCAAGGTGCAGCAGGTCAGATGTAAGGACAAATACTCACCGAAGACATTGGCTAGTGGTTGCGCTATATCGTGAATTGGCCATTGGATCGGGTACCAGTGGCCTAATCCTCGCTTTTTAACCCCGGTGGATACGTACTGCCAAAGAGTCTCAAACTGTGACGAAACAGCTGTCCAATACTCCCAGCTGATTTTCTAATGGTTCTCTAACCAATATCAACTCATGATGAAATCCTGTAACCAATAATAGCTTTATTCAGAACAGTGTGTGTTTAATGTATAGAATTTTCAGAGGAGTCTGTGGCATTATATTTTCTCCTCATCCAGGAGCTTCAAACAGAAGATTTAATGTCATTCCGTCGTGTGACACAGTTCAATCTTACCTTGAGAGCAAGAACAATCAGCTGTGATACTGCTTCTTTTTCTCCTTCGAGAAATACGCAGTGACATTTTGTTGAATGCCAACTGTAGAAAGTTCAGGAGTACATTTTGTAAAGGAGGAACATCACTCAGGAACAGTCATCTCATATATTCTGATAAGCTGACATCCAGAACTATGCTTTTCCTCATATTTAGGAGAAACTTGAGAATAAGCAGATTGTAGAAACATTTTAAATGCAAGCCAGAGTAAACAATAATATTAGAGGTCATATTTTACTAGATTTAAACAAATCCAATAGGAAAAATTTATATACAATATAGTTATGGAGGACTCTGGTAGCCCAAACCTTAAGCAGGCCGCCAATATTATCCATTCCGCTTCAGTTTTCTGCAGTATAGTTTTTGGAAAAGATATGTTTCGATGGTGAATCGCCAGACTTCTTCGTCGCTGGTTTTTTCTGGCCATTTAATCTTCAATGTCGAACGATGCAGCTACTGATAAAACTTGGAAACATGTTCTAAATACTTCTCGTAACACTTCAAGTCTTTAAACCTTAAAGAAGCATTAGAACTTTGATTAGTGAAGTAGATTTCAACACCAATTCCAGATTAATGAAGGTATATCTTGCCTTTTCACACCTGGCGTTGAAATCTTCATCCCTGTTGCCTGCAGTTTAAATAATACTGTTTAGATAAGTGAAAGAATTGACTTGATCCAAACTTCTCTCGTAAATAGCGATTGATGCTTGTTGGTGTTAGTGTTAGTTAGCTATCTTTATCACCTCTGTCTTCTCTCTATATTCACGTGAAGTCCTGTTTTCACTGTCTGCTTCCTCTGATAACTGCAGATCTTCAAGTTTGTGTGAATTTAGAAATTAACTGTTCAGGAAGTTCAAGCTAATGCTTTCTGACAACTGATTATGAGGTAGAGCTGCTAAGGTTCTAGTTGAGATTCGTTACCAGTCGGGTTCATCGATTTGGATGTGAGTTTTGATAATCACCAATGACGCTGGCCGTTAACAGAGCAATACATTGTAAACTGGCAAAAGTTTATCATTCTCGAGAGATAGTATGGTCTACAAACACCCCTTGTAACCAGAAGGCTATGTGTTTTTGATCCCTAATGCAAGCGAAAAGCAACAAGTTTGCAGAAGAAGCATCAAAGATAGGACTTCAGGTGAACGTAGAAAAAACAGAGGTGATGAAGATTTCTGGGCAACACCACCAACAGCAACAACAACAACAGGCAACAATCAGCATAAATGGGAGGAACCTGAAAGAAACAACCTCTTTTACCCACCCACCTAGGAAGCAACGTTTCAACTACAGGCTAATGGAACTGACGAGGATATCAAAGCAAGAATCGGAAAAGCAAGACAAGATTTCACTACTCTCAAGTCTGTGTGGAGGTCAACAGCACTCAGCATCAAAAATAAGATCCGGATTTTCAACTCTATTGTGAAGTCAGTGCTACTATACAGATCAGAGACTTATCCGGCGCGTCATAAAGAGCATCTCAAACAAACTACAGACCTTCATTAACAGTTGTCTCCACTCAATACTCAAGATCAGATGGCCAGAAAAGGTCAGCAAAATGGATCTCTGGGAGCGAACCAACCAGGAACCGATTGTGAAACAAATAAGCAGGAAGAAATGGAGATGGATTGGCCATACTCTGAGGAAACCATCAAGTGACATCACCAGACAAGCCATAGCTTGAGTGGAATTCGAAAGGGAAGCGGCGACTTGGTCGTCAGTGCAAGGGTGAAGGTGACTTGGAGGATGTCATGTGAAGAGGAGATGAAAACGTGTGGGCTGAGTTGGAGCCAGGTGAAGACTCTAGCAGAGAATCGAACGCAATGGAGACGCACGGCTGAAGCCCTATGTTCCTCTAGGAATTAAAGGATACAATAATAATATAATAATAATGAGGTGACGAGTGAAGCTTACTAAACAGTGTCAAACCAAAACCAAAACGTCTTTCAGTACCTTTTTAAACAACCTCATTTCATCGTCTCACTTAAAAATCGATTCAGCAGAGTAAAACATATTTACATACATAAATCTCTCCGACTGACCTTCTCATCTTATATGTCGAGTTTAAGAATTTGTAATAAATCAAATAATTCCAGTCCATTACGTCACTGCATCAAAAACACTAACGATGCATTAATTACAATCAGTCATATTCGTTCGCTTCCGTGTTGTCGCTGTCCTTGTTGTTGTTGTTGTTGTCGTTGTCGACTGTTTTCCTGGCTAGTGAAAATAACTACGTCACTTTATTTGTCTGTATATATATTATGAAAAAGAATAGACTAAGTGTTAATTGTTTTGCCTCGTAATTCTTCTCTTTCGTTTTTTTTTGTTTTGTTCGGCAATTTCTCTATCCTTACTTACTTATGCTAAATCGCAAAATCAATTCAGCGTTATTGTAAAAACGTTTGAGGAAGTGAGAAATAATAAGACGACATTGAGTAGTAGTAGGCTATGGCTACTGGAGACATATGCACAAAATGTTTTAAAAATAGGCTTTTTTCGTTAAATTGTAAAGCGAATATTTTTGTGATGAGTAGCATTTAAGGTGAATTCATTCATTCGCTTGACTATACGACTGAATCTACATATACTGCGATTATGTAGTTCGTGAGTTAACACCACTTAGGAAGTCAGTAAAATCTAACGAATTCTGGACTATCCTGAAGGTGTTCACTAGTACTCAACTCAGTAGCGGATCAAATCTCGGACCTTTAGATTATCAGTAAAGCCCACTGAACATTCAGCAACTATTATTATCAAATTGAACAGTACATCTGCATTGCCCTTTATTCCCTTTTGTCCATTTAGGCTGGCTCCATGACTGTCCATAAGATTTCATTCTGTCCTAACATAACTTCATTCACTTATCTAGGCAGCATTGTCTCAACTAAAGGAGGAACGCATGAGGATGTCAAATCGAGAATCGGGAAGGCGAGAAACACATTCATCAAGCTGAAACCAATCTGGAAATCTTCGTCACTCAGCCTGCATCAACAACAAAATTCGGATTTTCAATACAAACGTCAAGTCAGTCAGTTTCGCTATACGGATCAGAAACTTGGTGGATCACAAAGAATATTTCCAACAGGTTGCATGCCTTTATCAACAACTGTCTTCGCTTTATACTGAAGATCAGATGGCCGGAAAGAATCCCAAAAAAGAAACTATGGGAAGCAACAAAACAGGAACCAATCGCTCAACAAATATGCAGGAGAAAGTGGAGATGGATTGGACGCTCGCTGAGGAGGCCGTTGGGTGACATTGCGCGTCAGGCCCTCGAGTGGAACCCGAAAGGGAAGCGGCGAGTGGTTCGTCGGTGCAAGAATGACATGGAGGAGATCGTGAGAAGAGGAGCTGAAATACTATGGACTAACATGGATGCAGGTGAAGAGTACAGCAGAAGAGACAAGCAAGTGGAGACGTGTAGTTGAAGCCCTATGCTCCACTAGGAATCCAAGGGAACAATAATAATAATAATCCCCTCCATTTCACCCATAAAGAAATGCGCAACTCATCCTTTCCCATTTGGGTTCCGGTAGTGTATCTGCTTGATGTGTACTGCCATTCGACGGTTTTTTCAGAGCATACTAAATCTATTTTGATTTGTTTTTCTGCATATTTGCTGGCCAACAGGTCTTCGGCTGGTCTGTTGTCAGACTTTCTTGTTATTAATCCTCTCTGTCCAGTTATCTGATCTCCGCTACTGAGCAAAGGCAGACATTGATGAAAGTCTAAAGTCCATTAGAAATGAATTTGGGGACTCATCAAGTCTCTCAGCCAACAAGAGGCACTGACCTAATATCAGGGGTTCAGCCACTAAATGTATATTCGTAATCTTCATTTTAAACATTTGCTAGGTTATGATGACAGACAGAGGAACAATACATCAGTCAAAATCTAAAAGATGCCTGCAAAACACTAAAAGCTAATCAAAAAATATACATAAAACTCGATACGTTTGACTGCAAAGCTGCTAGACAATGATAAAGTATTCAGAAAACCAAAATGTAAAGACAGGTGATTGCAGAAAGGAGAAGAAATGTTGAAGCAACAGTCACTGTAAATGAGACGAATCTAAAGGAAGTAGCACAGATGAGCTTGTCATAGGTAGTCAGGATAGGAAAAGAGAGACAAGCATTAACAACATTAAGATAACTTTTGAAATCTACTGCACTTAGTACGAAGAGCGACATTCGAACTTTAAGCAATTACGTCAATTGCGTGTCTCTTCTTAGTCCAGAGACTTGGAGCGTCATGAAAAGCATTTCCAGCAGCCTGCCACAGGCTCTCATTAAAAGCTGTCTTCGTTCGATACTGAAGAACATGTGGCCGTCCGGTAAGTACAAGCAACAAGGAACTCTGTAGACGACGTGACATGCAGAAGGAAATATAGACAGGTTAGAAATAGACTGAGGAAACCGTTGACTAATACCACCCTCTAAGCATTCGTTCTCGTAAAGCTCAAGTGAAAAACAAGTTATGCGGTCGAATGTGACATAGAGGAGATCACGTGAAGAGGACATGAAAGTTTTTGCGTGATCCTAGAACTAAGACTTCAAAAGACAATGTAGAATGGCTATGAGCCTTCAAAAGTTCTATCTTCGGTATCCAAAAGGATAATAAGCAAAATAATGATAATTCCTGAGGTAGGGAGAAAAATTAGTCACGATGTCTTCTTACACACAGAATTTGAACTGCTGTCCTCAGATGCGTCTCACAAATGAAGCTTAACTAACCAGGGCCTTTTGTTTTCTCTTAACCAAGTAGATGAACTTATAAGCTCCTTTTCTCAAATCAAATGTAGACTTGTCTAAATGTACAAGCTGTTTTACTACAAGAATTCCCTCTTTTAAATTTGACCACGTGAGGAACAAACATTTTCTGCAGAATAACACGTATCCATTTTATTTCCCTAGTTATCATCAGCTGCGTACTACCTACAAGCTGTAATAAACGAAATGTAAAACGATGTTAACATACTTTTGTCTATCAACAGGCATAATGTAAGAGCGTCATTGTGAGATAAAATATCAGGATGATAAGGTTGCTGACACCCGTAAGAGATAATTCCTCTTGACCTTATAAATTCTACATCATCGTCTTTTCACTAGACCTCCTACACATCAAATTTTGATGTTCTCTTATCCAACTACGTAATTGTTGGTAATTTTTGTTATCGTCCTAACAACAAATATGTCAATTTAATTTTCGAGGAACTTCACTTCAACAAATAAAATGTGCAAACAGACTGAGGGATTTGCCATGGGCTCACCAGTATTCCCAATTGTGTCAGATATACTTATGAATAGGTGGGAAAACCTAGCGATTAAAACGTTCATTCCCACCCTAAAAGCTTTAAAACTTAATAATTACTCTGATAAATTAATCAGAAAGTATGTAGGAAAATGTAAAAATAAAATAAGTAATACTAGTAGTGATAGTAAAAGTAATAATAATAGTACTAATGGTGACATGCATGTCAAACATGCACATAATAATCACAACACCTACAATAGGGAATTGAAATCAACAGTATTACTTCCATACAAAGATGGAAACTCGGAAACCTTACACAGAATTCTTAACAAGCCAGGAGTAAAAGTGGCTGTATTCAAACAAGTTGTGTCAGTTAAAGAATCCTGTGGAGCTAATTAAATAAAACAATTTAGTTTATCTAATGCCCTGCCGCAATGATTGTTAGGTCAAATCCATTGGTCAAAGTAGTAGAGCAGTGTCAGTCAGTCAATCAAACTAGCCGAGCATAAAAACCTAACAAAATCTAGACTGGTTGTCCCGAGTAAGATAAGAAATCTACAGAATAGCTCAGCCATAGCACTACATGCAATTACACACAACCATACAATAAGATGGATGGGATAAGATGAGACTTCTGAAATCTAATATTATAGGGTGGAGGGAGAGATTGGTAACGGAAGCTCTGTCTATCGGATCAACTACAAACACGTGTTAAAAAAATGATTCAACACCTGTGCCAGACATATGCAAAATTCTACTACCTCTAAGATGACAAATAGGGGAGAACAAACAAAACTATGAAACTCAAGCTTCGAAGTCGTATGATTATGACTGATATGATTATGAGCAATACATTTTGTTCGAAACATCATCCAGTAAATAATACTGTTTCACTGTGTGATACATCTAATAAACAAACTAATATGGGATTAGTCTAACCTACTTATCTACTGAGTTAATGAGCATTTTATGCCATTTAGTGAGATAGATGTGGTTAAGTTGTTAATATCTCACCACTGGGTTTTACTGTATCTTCTCCTGAATGCTGAGATTTCCTTGCTTTATCATTGGTACTGTTATTGGAATAAAGTAAAAATTATTATTATTAAATGAAACCAACTTCTCTCCCGTAGTTTCTGACTTCTTGTTCTCCGTGTTCCTAGATAAAATCTCTGATGCTCCCATTATTCACAAAATCCTTATAACCAACCGTGAATTCCTTCTCCGATTTTGTCTTTTGAACGTGATGCCTCTGTTTTATAAAAAAACTGTGTTTTCACCAGACCCTGCTTCAAACTCATGTGACAAAAAATAATGTCAGCTTTACCGCAGTCCTGAATATATAGCGTTAGCAAAGCATTACGTCACTCAGTGAATATGAGTGGAAAAACTGAATTTACCTCATTTTGTGTGGCCGTGTCTTGACTTTCGTCAAATCTACCAAGAAGAGTTTTATGCTTACGACCTTTTTTCTAGTTTTCTAATAAATAAAGCTTAGGCAGCAATTCTTTGATATTTGAATGGAGCAAGAACAACAGTGGTTTGTTACAGAATAATATGGTACCAGCATTCTTTATTTCGTTGGCTTCTCATCAGCTCAGCTGCTAATATCCTAAATAAATTATTATTAATTTCATGCACAAAAAGGTGTTAACATAATTGTAAATTTTACATGATGTCAGTTGACATAAGGTTCCAGAATTAGTGAACAGAACTCAAAAAATTACGCTTATGTAGTTTTCACACTGGTAGTTCAAGTTTAAACAAAGTAAATTTATGCACATAATGGTAAAGGAGTTACGTGATGAAGACGAGGGATGTGTAAGATGGTGGATGACTAATAAGTTACGTAACTATGTACTGAGTTCAGCTCAAATCATAGGAACAAGAGACAAGCAAAATTACTTTATATCAGGAAAGGGGGCGAGGTTAAACCAACGATTACGCGATCAAATGAAAGAGAGAATAAAGACATCCAGTTACCAGGTGGACAAGGAAAGACTGAAAACTGTTTCTTTCTGAACAAATAAGTCGGGCTTCAGGCGTTTGATAGAGGTTTCTTCGAAAAACTTGAGGAGATTTGAGCTTCTTTGTCTATTGAAAATTTTAAAGGAATTTACGATTTCCACCTCATGACCCGTATCAAAGAGGTACCTGGTAATAGCACTATTATAATGGTTTGTTCCCTTGAGACGCAGGCTTTCAGGTACATGTTCAGAAAATTGGAGGTATGCCCTTCTTTCTGTTCTACCAAAGTAACTGCTCCAGCAGATACACGTAAATTTGCGCACACAGTTGGAGTTAACATGGAAAGGGTATCTGTTGACTTTTGATTGCACCAAGGAGCATGTTGTCCGATAAACGGAAACCAACTAAGCTGCAGGATAGGCTCTGGCTAGTGACGTACTCAATCTTCTGTTGACCACTGCTGCAATATTTTGACATAAAGGGAGACCTTTAGCATTCTGCTAAAGTCATCTTCTTTTCAGCAATGAAAATAATGACAGCCTAGTTCTAGACAAATATTGTCTCAGACAGTATGTAGATCTCCACATATATCAAAGTAAAATCTATACATATATTTTATTTGCAAAAAATTGACATTAGCTGACAAGGTATTAAGTTTCAACAAACTACCAGAGACTTCAAAACACGCCAATGTCCATAATCCCGTTTCCCTTATCCCTCCATTTTGACAAGATAGATGGAAATATTTTTAGACTGCACGCAATTGTTTAAACCTTGAAATTATTCAGTACAGAAGGGAAATATATACATTCTGCTTAGTAATCAAAAGTTTGCTGCCACAATGTGAGATCTGAACTGCAAATAGAACAATTAGGTTTCTATATATTTCATGTTATTGCACACCTTTCGATTTCGCCTATCACTGAAGAATCATATTACGACTGTTTTAATATACTGACAAACTAATCCTTCTGTGGGCTTTATCCTGTTCTTACTAAGAAAATTTATATTGAAAGAAGCTAACTATTCGTTTGAAAAAAAACTGCTAAGCGAAGAAAAAAATCCGAACACGGCACGGAACATTATTAGTGAGCAGTCCTAAATGACTCCTCCACAAGGATAACTTTGAACGAAAATAGGTTGAAACTAAATGGCCTTCCACCAGGCGGCCCTAAATCGATTTCGATCACAGAAGCGTTTTGTGCACTCTCTGTTGAATGATAGATTACTCACCAACCATGACTAAAATGGTGCAGGTTCGACGTCTTGTCAACGTAATCCTAAACGTCGTACAGGCGATAGTAGGCACGGCAAAGAGGAAAAGTAAGGCGGGTGGCAAGCAACTTCATCTCATTAAAAAGACGCCAACAAGACTTAAACGTTTAAGCTCGAAGTAAATGAACAAAAAGGAAGAGGAGCAGTTTTTAATTTTCCCTGTTAATGATAAACTGTTTCCTATTTCATAAATTTAATTCTTTTCGTCACGGAAATACTAAAAAAATGAAGAAAAACTGTCGAATTTCATAATTTTTTTTCTACATCTCCCCTTTCCTGCTTTAACAAGTTCACATGTTGTAACTTAATGCCGTCATATTTTTTTCTTCCAGTTAAAACAAGAAAGATCAAGTTTCCCGTTTTACAAACAGAGAATGGTCAATCTCTCACTCCCCTGCATTTTTGCACTTTGATTTTGATTACGTCAAATGTACAATGTTATAAAATTAGGAATTACGTAACATATTGAAAGAGAAGAGGATAGATAATTAGAGTTTAATTAAACATCATAAAAGTACAAAAGAAATTAGGAATAAGAAAGAATGGAAAGTTTTAATTAGATTTACCAAGGCCATGGGAGAGACAAGTGGTAGAACAAACTTCTTCTTGTGTATTCAAAGACTAGGCCTGTCTTCTTAAATTCTCATAGCTTCGGCTATGTGTAAAAGACGAGTTTGAATACCCTCATGGGAGGTCCCATTGAATGTGACGAGCAACCTAAAAAGGGATTCTTCTATCCGCTTAGCAATCACTATCAGTCAAGTGAGCTAAAATAGAGCTTATTATAGATTTTGTTTAGCCTTTTGCTAACCATGAAGTGGCTTTTCTTAGCTCTCTATTTATTCACGGTGTATAGCTTTCTCCACAGATGCAGTTTAACTTATAAATGCATAGCTAGGCAGCTTATCTTTTACCTGAGCAATCATAACTGGTAGGTTGAAAACTGACAAACAAAGGGTGGCGGCAGTATAAGTTCATCTTATCACTTTAGGTAATTTTAGATATATGTGCCCCCACCAGCCAAAATTCTTCTGAATTGCATAATCATACCTATTTCAGTCCAATCAGATGATTCTGACCTTATGAGCTATATTATATATGTTTAAACCAAGTTCAGTTTTATCAGTTTCAAAAAATTTGGCCACTGGGTATATGATTTTCATTATAATGAAGGTTTTTGTATTTCCCAATGCATGGAAAACAAAACGATATTGTTTTGTTCACTGATGTTTTGCTATTTAATGCTGCTGCTAATAGCTTTATCAAAGTAGTACTACTAAACCAGAATTTACAAAATCTCAGCTTATATTTAACAACTTAATCATCGCTCCTCAACATGGGGTCATTTTTGCGTTGTCAAATTGGCCAATTGGTAAAGATAAGAAAACCAGGTATAGATTGTTTGATTAGATAAGTGTGTAAAATCATAAAAGCCGCGTGTGTTAACATCATGAAATTGCTTATCAATCACACATGTGTTGATTTTGTCACTTCATGGAGAGGTGGGTGTTGTAACCAGGTCAAATTCTGTTTTAGTCCATCATTTCTATTCAAACAATTTGGATTCCACTCGATATGAAGTGCTTCTGATGATTCTAGACGTTCTTTGTGATTTCTGAAATGCTTTTTTCTGGATGATGATTTCAATATTGTCAAAATCAATTTTGTGGCCTGATTCTGAAGCGTGTAAACTTATGGCTGGCTGATAATTTTTCAAGCTTTTCTAGTTCAACTGAATTTCTTGGTGTTCGAGCAGACGCGACTCTACTGTGTTCATTTCTTCTGATCTGGCGATGTTTGTCCTATGTATATCGCATCACATTCCAAGTAGGCATTTTATCTTATAGGCACAATTAGACGTAGAATCCTTGAGGATTTAGTCTTTTATACGGAGATGGTTGTGAGCTTTAATTTTCTTGAGTTTCCATGTTATTTTTTTAAGTACTGCCGGTGCTGACTGTATTCATTTAACTGCTCTCCATCCAACTCTACCCGCCATCTCTGTTTCAACTCCGCAATGCACATAAATTGATGATGATATGAACTGAAATGTGTAATATATTTACTTTGCATACCGTAACTAATTCCATTTTTATAAGTGAAGAACTTGGACACTGTGGTAGAATGTAATTCCATATTAGATAAGTTTATTTTGAATATCACACAGTGATGATGTGGTATTAACAATTGGATGATATTTCGAGGATAACTTGTAAGCCAGAAGATTCAGATAATGAAATCAAACAAATAAAGAAAATAGTGTTAGTGAATAACTGCTCACCAGAATTTATTCAAAAATATATGAAGAACTACAGATAAAATAAGACTAGTAATAAACGTGATGAGAATAAAGGAAATGACATAGAATTCAAAGCGTATGTGGTACTGCGATATAAAAAAGGAGCGTCAGATACCGTTATGTAGGATTCTCAGTGAGGCTGGAATTAGTTAGGATAACATTTAAACCAACCAACCAGCCGACCAATTCTCTCAGAGATAAGGACCTAACAGATCCAATCAGGAAAAGTAATATAATTTACCGAATACAATGACCAAATTAGTAGATCGGGGTCAGCTAGATCATTGGAACATGACAATTTAGCTAGCTAGATCTTGAGTGATTTACCCCGATTTGTAAAATGACCTAGAAAAGAGCTCAGTCACTGCACTGCATTTCCTTACATATAGTCTCAAATAAGGCAGGACAGGGTGAGAGTATTAAAAAGTAACATAGTTAGGTGGAGATAAAGAGAGGGTTATCACTAAATCTTTGTTTATGGATTCAACACCTTGCACGCTTTCAATCGAAATGATTCAGTGCCCATACTGGAGATATGGAAAGTTGCAAAAAAAACAAAGAGAAGCTGGAGAAAGATAGAAAGAAAGAAAAAATATATATATAAATCAAATTTTGAAGCTGTGTGACTAAATTGATATGATCATGATTGGCAATAGTTTACGCTCAAAACGTCATCCAGTTAATAATATTACATCACTTTGGAGATAATATTTTCTATTCGAACGCATAACGATTCTTGGCTTAGATGATTTCTACCCTTCGGGAAAAATTGTTAATAGTATTACTTTCTTGGGTTCCAATTGGGACAGTAGGTTTCACCAGCTTATATCAATTTTCTCATGTTCTCTACAGACTTTCGTGGCTACCTGCACGACTGGCCATAAGCTTTAATTTCCTCTTTTCACTTTTTCTCCATATCACCATCGGATAAACGCACCAGTAGCTGTTTTCCACACGGGCTCCACTCGTCGTTCTGCTTGACGCATGATGTCACTCAACAGTATCCTTAAGTTAATTCCAATCCACGTGCATTTCCTACTGCATATCTGTTGGGCGATGGGTGGTTGGTTGTTTTTCATTCAAAGCCGCTTGTTGATAATTCTTTTCTGGCCAGTCATCTGATCTTTAGCAAGGAACAAATGCAGCAGTTGATGAAAGTCTACAGCCTATATTTGCATAAAGTGACAACGCTTATCTAAAGTAGTCACTCATTCAAGGTTAGTCATCCAAGAGTGACATGGATAAGATCATATGAAGAAGAAAAGATGGCTTTTTGGCTGTCATTGAGTCGACTGAAAGTGATTGTAGAGGATTTAATGTAACAAAATGGATGTTTAGAAAAATACATGTGCAATCGGAGTGAAGCAATGCCTATGATAACGGAGATATAAAAAAGTGGCAACAAACAACAAGGGGAAGTTGGAGAAACAGAAAGAGAGAAGATATATATGAGACAAACTGTGAAATCATGTGGCCAAATTGACATGATTGTGAACAGCAATAATTTATGCTCGAAATCTTTCTATCCGGTTATCAATATTGCATCATCACTATGTGTGATAATTAAAATAAACTTATCTAATGTGGAACAATTCCTCTGCCATCAAATTCTAATACTGAAGTATATTAATTTCATTCACCCATTAATAACCATTGGTACTCAAGATAGTTGTCTGTAGGGTGATAAGAATATATGAAATAAAATGATGATATCATTTTGTCCCACTTGCCTTATCTAAATTTATCACGGCAGACCACATGTCTAACCTACATCCTGGCTGCTATTACCACATCGTCTTATCTCCAGCCCACCACAAAATTATGAAGTCAGAGAAAAACAAAAAACTAACGGAACCACCTATCACCAGTAGTAATAAAATATTTAAAAAAACAGTACCATAGGAAACAACCAGTTTTTGTCTAAGTTTCTTCAGACGTATATCAAAATCCCGCAATTTTTTAAATACTGTCAGTAGATAAAAAAAAGCTTTCTCACATGCTGTTCGACAGAATTTTGATATTTTTTAAGTAAGATATCATGAGAAACACTCTGCAATAAAGTGTTTAAGCAAATGCGTAGGCTAATAATTCTTTACTTTTATTAGAAGAAATGCTCTTTGCTCTATCCCACCGTCCCACTAAACGGAAAGCAAAAGAATATTATTGTCTGGGTTTACTTTCATACAGATAGGCTGAAGTGAACTTTTATGTCAAGTGTTAATTACCAAATGACTTCAGTTAGTGAACTATTAAAAACCAGCAAGCAATAAGTGACAGTTAAAGTGTTCTTGTCTAGGACTCTTCAGCAGTACGCATACATGACTTTTATGTAGGTCGAAACCAGGATCTTCAGGACAAGAAGTGAGCTCGTTCACCATTCCACCACTGAGACGGAATACGATGATCTACTAATTCCTACTGTAAAACCTCCAAGTCCTGAATGTGATCCGCAGTAGAGTGAGAACTGTTGAATAGTTCCCTACTAGGATAAAACACTCCCCTAGTACTCCCCGTTCTCAATACTTATCTGAATGAAGTTGCTCAGTAATCAAAACTTGAATTCGATCAAATTCTTGCAGACCAACATTTGAACTTATGCATGTTAAAATTTTACTGGAGATCCAGGTACATTCAGCTAAAGAATCTAGAATAGAACGAAGTGGGCTTTTTTGATTGTACCGCTAACCAACACTAGACAAATAACTTTTGAGGATCCGTGGTAATTGCAAGTTAATCGCGACCCATGCACATTCGAGAACTGGATATTAAAAGTATTACTCACATTAAAATAATTGAAGTAAAGAGATGATCTCAAGACTAGATAATCTTTTCTCTCTTCTAGGTTCTAACTCATCAGTTTTACTTTTCACTTCGTTGCGTTCACAGTGGAACTTTAATCTTTAGAGTTTAAGCAACGCTTGTATTGCTTTAAAAGTGAATGATAGCTAGCTTCACGCCTAACTTTGCCTCTTTTCTAAGCTTACCACCAGCCAGGTGAGGTTACGAAGGGCGTCACCCATGACTAAACTAGTGACTGGCAAGCATTCTGCTCCTGAGCTATTAACACACCAACTCATCAGTGATGTATTTGAAAAGATTAATGTTAAACAGCTGAGAAACAGTGAAACAACCGTACTTTGCTGGTGAGCAAAGTGAAATGAATGTCTATTCACATTGGTTCACATTTTATTGAGTACTTTTCATTCACTTGATAATAAAGAATATACACTTCCCTTAATAAAGCTATTACAAATGAAAGACCCAAAGTCAGCCCAAATGATTTTCTGCTAATTTCCAATTTTTCATAAATCGTAAATATTGTTGGTATTAGATGGTTGGAGGCTTTCGGCAGGAAGCCTTAGACCCAAGTTTCGTGCTAGTCGGCACTCGTCAGCAAGGAGTATCTGCAACCTTGAAGGAACTCTTTCCGTTCTGACTGACAGAATTCAATCTGCACCTAAGATAGGACTGGACGTACACATTACACTAGTTACTGACTACCGTTCAGTTGAAAATTATGAATATTGTTGAATTTGTCTATTTATACACTGACACTTGATGCCTAAATTAAAACAACGTGCCAAACACACTAGCAAATTCAAATTCGTATTCTAAATGTTTATTTCCTCTAAAATCCTACGTTACATTTCTCGAGAAGTTTTACACAGTAATATTAAAATGTACTGAGATATTAGTTCTTGTTTTAAAGAGCAACTTCTTTCCCTTACAAAATGGCATTTTTGCACAGACTGTCGTGTATTATGTGTGTAAGTTCTTCTTGTATGCGACTGGCATGAAAGTGATGAAATTACATCAGCTGATTGTATTTCCAGTCAGTGGTTCAGTGAAAGACGTGTTGACAATCACAACACATGTAGCCCTAGGATCATTTCCGGCCTACGCATTCATAAACCTCAATTTGCCTGTAGGAAGATCAGTGATGTGATAAGTTTTGATATGAGTCTGGCATCCTCACCCATCTTTGAGTATATCACCACTACTAAATATTCAGAATTCAGGGTTGGGATATCATGTTTTATTCGGAACGAAAAAGGAATCAAAAGAGGTAAAATAATTTTTTTTTCACCAGTATACAATCATACTTAGAACTCATGTATGTTATTATTAAGTGAAAATTTCTTCTGAATGACATTCTCTCAGACAGTCAGCATCCAGCTGAAGCAAACGGTTGCAGACATAATAGCCTAGGTAAATCAATCACTGCGTAGTGACTTTTGATGGATGTTAAGAACACAGTATTCAACGAAAAAACTTTACAAGGAATTCATCTTCAAGCCGTACAATCGTATGAACATGATTGCTAAGAAAATATGCCGCGTAAGGAGATTTGAATAAAAGATGTGTACAGATTACTAACTTAGTTTAAAAGTATCGCTATACTCAATATTGTGTCCTTAATGTTACAATTTGAATTATAAAAGCATTTTTACCAGGTGATTTATTAGTTCTTAAGATTCCTTGATAAGACGAAACTATTATTGTGATTGCCCTGAGTTCCAAGGAGGAAACAGCGCTTGAACAGCACATATCCACCTCACTCTGTTCGATATAGTCCTCTTAAGTTGCCCCCGAAATTGTCCATAAGCTTTCATCTGCTCGAACAAAGTCCCACCTCGTCGTTTTCCATTCACCTTCCACTGGAACTCATGACTAGCTTGTGATGTCAGTCGACGATCTCCTCAGCATTTGTCTAGTTTATCTTCATTTCCTTCTGCATATTTCTTGATTGATAGTTTCATGGTTAGTTCACTGCCTGTCAAAGTTGACTGTTGCCTGTCCTTTATGATAAGCTCTCTGGTCTTCAGTTTAAAGTGAAAGCTGCCGTTGATAGAAGACTTCGAAACACTTTAGTGACACATCAAGTCTGTGAACCACACAGAAGCACTAACTTCGAATTTGTGTTAAAAATTATGATATTCAAGTATTGGTTTGTAAGGATTTTGTTTGATTGGTTACAGAATTTCATCATGAGCTGACAAGAGTTAGAGAACCATCGGAAAACCTGCAGGGAGCACTGGATAGCCAGCTGCTTTGTCAGCATAGTTTGAGACTCTTCAGCAATAAAAACCACTAACGGGACTTTCTGTTTACAAGGCGAGCTAGCTCATAGACCATTAAGCCGCTGGTACTGCGTCCACTGACCAGCTCATGAATTCTGACTTCTGCCAATTCACGAGATAGCACAACTTATAGCCAATATCTTTGGCGAGTATTTGCACTCACACCCGACCTGCTGTACTCCACTGGTCACGACTTCCCATTAGAACCCAGGTAAGTGCCTATCGGGATAAAGCCGATCGCTAGTGAACATCTCAATGGTATTCAAGTATTGGTTTGCAGGGATTTGATTGATTGATAAAATCATCATCTACGAGCTCGCCTTGTAACCAGAAGGTCCTGGGATTGAACCCTCCGTGGTGGGCGCGTACTGATGAAGAGTCCCGAACTAAGCTGACGGAAAAGCTGGTTTTCCAATGGTTCTCTAACTGATGCCAGTTCATGATGAAATCCTGTAACCATTTCAGATCTTTTTTGAAATTGTTAATGAACAAAAGAAACATTTGATGAAAGATGACATCATCAAATGAGACTAAAGGACTTTTTATCAAAGAGTAGACAGGGAGGAACATGGAGAGTATTACCACAACTTCTTTTTGAGTGTAGAAGTCAGCTTTTAACCGTTTTGATAGTGATTGCATCTGAGAATTTTATTAGGCTTTAGTATGCTTTAATATCACAATTAATTGGTTGTGTTATTTCTGGCTGGGAAACATTTTCATTTTGTTATTATTATTCTGATTATTATTATTATATTTCACTATTATTCTTTAACATTCTGAAAAACACTAATCACGCCAACATTAATATTAATATATATCGCACAAAAACACTCCTTTTCCGATACCCTAAATTGTTATTACCATTAATAATATTATTAATATACAAAAAAGTTGTTTTCTTCAATGTGGTTACTTCTGCTATCTGAAGTGTGTTTACAAGGCTTAATATTGCCTTGAGATGACATTTTGACATTAATAAAACCCAGTCATAAGTTCGTTTATATTAGGCTGACATTTAAAGGAGGCGTACAGAAAAAAAAACAGAAATACGTTTCAATGCGAAAATCTGAACACTTGGGCATCGATGTTTATGTAAACAATTTTTTCGCTTCTACTTTCCTTTGGTAAAAGATCATTTGTTTTTTGTCAGATTATTTTCTATAGTTTGGTTCGATAGGGTTAGTTTTCTTTTTAAGAGTTGATGACGGATTGATATCAGTTAGAGAAGCATTGGAAAACCACAAGGGAGTATTGGACAGCCAGCAGTTTTGTCAGCCTAGTATGGGAATCATCGGTAGTGCGCAACCACTAAGGTTCGAAACCAGGACCTTTCGGTTACAAGGCGAGCTAGTAGACCATTCAGCAGCCACTGGCACTCGCCCTATGCAGTGGTAACTAACACGAAGTACTCCTACGCTTTAGGATCACACTGAATCAGCCGGACGATAGATATGATCTTGTTTGTGTACCAGCTGTCTGAGGTGCTATAAAATTCAGTTTGAGTTTCCCAATTAATAAATTCACGGTACTACTTGAATGTCGTTATCTAGTACAAGTGCGATTATTCACATTTTCCCCGAGCCAGAAAATGACCGAAGGAAATTACTTGTATGCCATTTCGAATAAAAATCAAAGATAAATGTCAAAATGGGGAAAAATTATACGCACACTGCCCGTAAGGCGAATACAGGAAAAATAACAGATTACTTCAGTTAAACAAGTACCAACCCATCATGTGAGAAAATGTGATGGTAAATAAGTATATTTATGTATAAGCAACAAAAATGTAAAACACCATCACTTGCAATATTAGTTATATTTATTATCTATGCATGATAATATCTAATCTTCATAATCTTTAAAAAAAATAGTAATTGGAAATATTTCCCACTGGAGGAAGAGTTTTTGAAATTGTTTCGTGTATATGGTGAATGCAGATAAAATGTTATTATATAAGTTTTTGTATTTCCCAATGAATGAAAACAAAACGATATTGTTTTGTTCACTGACGTTTCGCTATTTAATGCTGCTGCTAATAGCTTTATCAAAGTATTATTAAACCGGAATTTACAAAATCTCAGCATATATAGAAAAAAGAGTTAAGAGGTGAGAAAATAGAATTAGGTCAAGTTAAAGGGGCATATTGAAAGTCAAAATAACAATGAAGGTCACTAAACCAAATAACAAAGGTAATAGTACATCTGTTATGGTATCAAAACAAAGTTTACTAACTTGATCATCATTCGTTAGTCTGGGGTCATTTTTCGTTGTCAAGTTGGTCAATTGGTAAAGATAACAAAATCAAGTGTAGATTGTTGGATTTGATCAGTGTTTAAAATTACACAGAGTGTGTGTTTACATAGTGAACTTGCATATCATATTCGTGTTGATTTTGTCACTTCATGGGGGAGGGAGGTGTAACCAGGTCAGATTATGTTTTAGTCCATCATTTCTATTCAGGCAATTTGGATTCCACTTGATAAGAAAGTGCTTGCGACGACATCAGACGTTCTTTGTGATTTCTGAATTCCTTTTTCTGGATGATTTCAATTTTGTCAAAATCAATTTTGTGGCCTGATTCTATAGCGTGTAGACAAGCTATGGCTGGCTGGTGATTTTTCAAACCTTTCTAGTTCAACTGGATTTCTCGGTGGTCGAACAGGTGCTCTACTGTGTTCATTTCTTCTGATTTTGATATCTCGAGATATTTGTCCGATGTAGATCGTATCACATTCCAAGCATTTTATTTTATGGACGCAATTAGATAGAGAATCTTTAGGGACCTGGTCTTTTACATGAACAAAGTTGTTTCGTAGTGTGTCTGATGTTTTAAAGAAGACTCTAATGTCGAGCTGATTGAGTACCCTTCTGATATCGTCCGACATCTCTGCTTTATACGGAATGGCGGCTGTCGTGGTCCATGTTTTCGGAATGCGTTTTCGGCCATACTTAATGTCTGTGTTGATTTTGTTGATGAAGTCCCTTGGGTAGTTGTTTTGCTTGAGAGTTTCAGTAATGTTTGATATTTCTCACCCCTCAACTCTTTGTTATATATATGCTGAGATTTTGTAAATTCCGGTTTAATAATACTTTGATAAAGCTATTAGCATTAAATAGCAAAACGTCAGTAAAAGCAATATCGTTTTGTTTTTCATTCATTGGGAAATACAAAAACCTTCATTATAATGAATATCATATACCCAATGCCCACATTTTTTCAAACCGTTAAAAGTGAACTTGGTTTGGACATATATAGCAGATAGATTTTTTCAACAGAAAAATCAAGGAAATCCTGAAAGCATTAACTACTTAATATACGGCAGAAAATTATAAGGCAAGAAAGGTGCCTACCTATTGGAAGAAAAGCTGGCTAATGACGATTTATGACTCTCTCTGCAAGAAGTAGCTGGGGTACCTGTATTTTCAATTTATCGACTTCGAGAGAGCCTTCGACAAACAGCGTTGACCGAGAATTAATTTGGAAACTACCTCAATACTATGGCGTGCAGTTCCCAAATCCTCATTGACCTCATCTAACAGCTGTATGACAATGCCACGTGCCAGGTGATCCACAAAGGAAAACTCAGTGACACGTTTGGAGTGAACACAGGAGTAAGAAAAGAGGGTACTGGATTATGCATCAAACTGTGCATTGGGAGCGAGTAGACAGGATTACTCTGGATCAGCGATGAGAAGATTCTAGAAGACCTGGATTTCACGGATGATTTATATCTGATGTAACGAAAACTCGAAGACATGTTGGCAAAGATCAACAAACTCGTGGAAGAGACAGACACTGAATGCAGGACTCCAGGTGAACACAGAGAAGACGGAGCTGATGAAGAAAACCAACAGCACCAAAACCACCACTAACCACTGTCAACGGAAGAGATTTGACAAAGGTTAATTTCTTCACTTATCCAACTAGAAAGCACGGTTTCAACCTCATGCAGATAGAACGGATGAAGCTGTCAAAACCAGCCAGCCAGAATCGAAAAGGCCAGTTACGATTTCATCAACATGAAAACAGTTTGGAAATCTTCCGCACTAAGCCAGCATAAAGAGCAATATTCGGATTGTCAACACAAATGCGAAGTCAGTCAGTCACTTCTTGTATACGGGTGAAGAACTTGGCTAGCGTGTCATGGAGAAGATTTCCAACAAGTTACAGACATTTATCAAAACAGCCGCCTTTGCTGGTTCCATTAGCAACAAGAAACTGTAAGAGTGTACCAACTAAGAGCTGATTGGTCAAAACATATTTAGGAGAAAATGGAGATGGATCGGACTTGCGTTAAGGAGATCTTCAAATGACATTGTATGCAATGCAATCCATTTCTTGAGTTGAGTCTGACTGAAAACCATCGAGGGGGTCGTTTGTGCAAGGATGACATGGAGATCTTGTAAGGAGGGGGAGATGAGAGCTTATGGTCAACCACGGGCCAGATGGCAAAGTAAATATACTTACACAGTAATCGTAAATCCAATCAGAAGTTCAATACTGGCACACCTAGTGAATACGGAGCAAAAGATTGACAAAAATTTATCTTTTACAGTTCTATACAAAGTGCCAGCCACCTGAAATCTCTTCTAAGTTGATACCTCTTTGGTTGCTAAGCATAACTGAGGCAGTTGTCATAATGATTTTTTTCAACCTAACCTTTGTGTTCAGAAGAGGGTAAATCAATCTATCTCTCTCTTCCTTAAGCTTATCCCCCAAACCTAAAATAGGTACCTTTCGTGGCGACACCGGATAACTGTAAATTATTTTATTATTACATTACATTATTTTATTTTATTTGTAATAGTAAATGTATTATCAATATCATGCTGTGTTGTAGTTGTACATTTCGTTCTCGGTCTCACAACTTATTGTTATATGATCTAATCGCTATGTGACAGTAGTTATTTCCCCCTTTATCCATGTTAGTAGGCACATACTACCTATACACTCACCATTCCTGGGATATACAAACACTTGAATGGATTTATGCTTGTTATTATTATTATAGTCACCGTGAAAGTTATCTCATATCTTGGCAGTTTCTAAGAAAATATTCCGTCTTACCTTCTACATCAAGAAGTTAAGAAATTCTGGTATAATCCAACCCTTACTCCTACAATTCGTTAACTCTCGCATTCTGCCCATTATTCTTTATTGTTCACCCTTAGTTTTTCCTGGGCTACTGAAAAAAAATTATAACATATTACGCAGGATGTTAAATGTTGTCAGCAGGGTAAGCAACGTGCCACTTAACCAGCCTGTTAATATTCTGCTTGACAGGCACATGGACTCATGTGAAAAATGGGCCAAATCCATTTTGTCTAACTCACACCACCCTCTTCATTCACAACTCTCCCCTTGCATTTCATCAGGCAAAACCAGAAGCCTATATAGAAAACTATATGCTCGCACCAGCAAGTGCGAAAACTCAACCATACCCTACTTAGCTCGTGTTCTGTGTGATGAAGAAAGCATTACGCGTAACACCTATAAATTATTAAATAGTCAGTAGAACAACTAGATCTCGTCTTTCCAACTCATATCATTTTTAGGTACAACATTATCTTTCTTTCTTTTCCTTTTCTCTCTCTCTTTCTTTTTCTTTTTTTCCGTTATGTGCTGCTTTGTTTCTTTCTCCCGTTTACGCCAGTAAATATGATAGCACCTACTTTTCTAACACCTTCAAACAATCTGTTCAACTTTGGCTTTGCTACCGACATGCCAATATGTTGTTGTCACAATGAACTGAGATTTCCTTTATTTATGTAGAATTCTATTCATTGATAATGTACTAACTTGATGCAATACTGTGGTAAAATGCTGAGAATTTCATTCTGTATCCCAAGTACTGTTTTGGAATAAAGCAAATTATTATTATATATATTAATTCACATCCCTTAATTCTTATCCTTTTTTTACAAACCGCATTAATTCCGGTGCCTATGACTAATATATAATAATGCAAATGTGAAGCGGGATTCGAATTTGCCGAAAATATGTATATCGCTTAAATCGTGTTCTGTAATAACGTACAACTCAAAAAATCAGCAGGAATATGTCAATTATTCTGTAATCATCAATAAAGCATTGGCGCTAAATAAATCCTCGAGTGGAACCAGATCGGAAGATGGCAAGTTGAGCGTGAGTTCAAGTGTGACATGGAGCAGATCACGTGAATGGGACATGAAAACTTTTGAGAAATCGCAAAGCCATCTGGAAACGATTGCAGAGAACAGACTGAAATGGAATCCTATACAAAAATAATAATTCTCATTGGTTGGAGGATTTCACCATGAGCTGACATCAGTTAGAGAACCATTGGAAACCAGCACTAGAGTAGTGAACAGCTGTTTCACCTTGTTTGGAACTCTTCGGCAGTGCTTATTCACCACAGCGGGCTCGAACGCGCAACCTTCTGGTTACAAGGCGACTTCGCAGACCATTAGGCCCCTGGGACCCTATCGAATCACCAGCCCATGAATTCTAACTTCTGCCAATTCACGACAAAGCGCGACTACTTCGCAATGTCTTCTTCGATGACTTACTGCCTCCCCTTCGACTTTCCGTACACTACTGGTCACAGTTTCCCATGGCCCTATTCAAGCAGTTACCTGGGATTCTAGTGGGAAGCCATGACCAGTAGTGTACAGAAAGTCGAAGGTGAGACAGTAACTCATCGGAAATGACATTTCAAAAGGCTCGTGCTATGTCATTAATTGGCAGAAGTTAGAATTCATGGACTCGTGATTCGATAGGGTCCCAGTGGCCTAATGGTCTACGAGCTCGCCTTTTTCCAGGAGGCTCTGAGTTTCGAATATGGCAGTGGGTGCCTGCTGCTGAAGGGTCCCAAGCTAGGCTGACGAAATAGCTGACTGTGCAGTACTCCTTGTTGGTTTTTCAATGGTTCCCTAACTGATGTCAGTTCATGTTGAAATCCCTACAAAACCAATACTTGACAATAATTCTTATAAGTAATACTTTTTCTTGTCGTACAAAAAATATATAAATTGAATCTGTTCCTTACTTTCATCTGAATGGAATAGAATCAGTATGTTTCAGAGATGCCAATCTCCACTGAATAGCATATACTGTGACTACAGCTCTACTTATGGGTTGCGGCAAAGCTGACTTCCTGGACTTTTTTTGTCAGTGAAATGCAAATTACACTTCTATTATTTAGATGTAATAATAGACCTGAAGATCTCAACAGAAATAACTTTACCAAAGAAATAATGTTTACTCTTCATTCCGAGAACAGTAGTCGGTGACTTTAACAGATGAGGTACACACTGAATGTAATTACCAGAGCCTTTTACTGCAACGCTGCGTAATGTCGGTATCACCCTCTAAGAAGGCATCAGTTTCCTCCCACAAAGCTGCTTGACAATAGCCATCAATCACCTCAAAAGAATGGTGACAATTTTCCCTAATATTTGAAAGCTTCAATTCTAGAAACTATCGCTCCAGTTAAGAAAATCTTCCCCTTTATTTCTTATCTCGAATGTTTTACTTCATTTCAAAGTCACGCTGTCAATATGTTTCTGAGTCACCAAGTAGCAAGAAAACATTTGATTTCAGGTATACTACGTAGCTAATATCAGTCTCGAAATGTCAGCTAACAGGTAATGCCGTAGTTTTGAGATTTCAACTATCTTCTGAATGTAGTATTCACCCTGTCGTTAAGGCTTCTACATAGCAAACAATGCAGTATATCCCATTGGTTCCGCCGATTAATTTCAATAAGGCGGTAAAAAAATGAAATAGACTTTTCAGGTGACAGATTTGTGGGACTTCTTTATGAAGACAGATTTCATCTTGACCTGGCAGCATTCATAGAATCATTATAAATTAGGAGAACATGAATGGTTGCTTGATCCTCGTGTGAAACTCTTCAGCAGTATGTACGACTAACCCAACCAAACATCCAACTTCCTGGCTACTGGTAACATCGTTAGTGCTTTTCCGTCTAACAGAAAAATGTGTATGGAAACGTATCAAAATTACTGCAGACGTAAAACTTAGTTATCAGTTTACCACTCATTAGTATCTACAGGATGTCTTTCGCAGTGAGCTCGGATCTTAAGTGAATGCTTATCATAACAATTATTAGCAGCGGCGATATTTTTCACAGTAGCAGATGCCAGAATTCATTAGTCATTGATTTTCACCCTAGGTGAAAATAGTCAACAACCTGGCAGCGTAACCTGAACGTCAGGGCTATTTCTTAAGACGTAGTATATTGCTGAGAACGAGATTATTGTCCTGTGGTCCTGGTTTTCAATGATTCCCGCTGTGACTTCAGTTTAGGGCAAACTCCGCAAAAAAGTTTTTTTCGAAAACTAAATGATGCGGTATTTAGGGAATTCAATTACTCCATCTAATTTCTTCGTCAGCGCCAGCTTGATTCTCTTCATATCTGACCTCTGCTTTTCCGGTTATCAGGTAGACTAAATCTTTCGTATCCTGGCTGATTATCAACTTTTGTCTTAGAAAAGTAAATAATTGTTTTGGTTTTGAAGTTAACCGCGGATACATATCAGTTAGCGAATCAGCGAAATCAAAGTATTTCTGGACAGTTGATTCGTCCCAGCTCAGGTCTCTTCAGTAATATGCACCCACCACTCTTATTGGGTATCTAACCCAGAAATTTTTAGTTACCAGGCGAGCTCGATGAGTGGAATCCAATAGCTCACGGATTTTATCTTCTATCAGCTTGCTAATTCTAATACTACAAGCAGCTAATGTCATCGACTAGTATTTTCTCTCACACAGGACGTAGTGGACCTCAATGGTCTCTAACAGATATCAGTCCATGATCAAACGTAAAACGAATAGAACCCACAGAAACTGAGGCTTCAGAGTGAATGCTTGATAAGTATAGAAGCGCCCTCTTTGTACTACGACTAAACCTGCCCTAATAATATTTGTAGTATTTTATGCTTGCCGTTGCATAAAAAAATGTGTAGATGTGAAAATTTTAAATAAGAAGTCTTGCCTAGATAATCTTTCTCTGAAAAAAAATGCAAGTAACATGTAGGATAAATACTGATAGGCTTCCCAGAAATGTTGAATTATTTTAGCGATCTGTAAAAAAAAATTGTTCAAGGTATAATTTTTAATTTTTATTAGACAATTTCTAATCCCCCTAACACACAACAGTTACGATATGCAAATCAGTTTCTAAGATTGCACAAAATTTCATGCGTATACTGAAATTAGTGATTGAGGAACTGCCTTGCCTCATTATTGTTTATCTGTTGATAAGACCTGGCTGTCAGATTATTATTGGTGTGGTGATTAAACGGGTGATGACTGAAGGTGAAGTGAAAAATCTGGATCACGGCAGGACTCGAACCCATGCCTTCTAGGTTTTTCAAACAGCCTATCTACTAGTTGAACTAACGACTATTATTAGATCACAAGGTTTCTCAGTAATCTTCTCGTATATGTCAAGGTTTCTTGTGACCAGGCAAAGTGATAAAAGAAACAGAAAGTATTCAACAGTGGTATTAATTCTCCCACCCCCTCATCATCTTGTTATTGCACTATACTTTCACGTAATTCGTTCCTTTTCAATTCAAACGATAATCCCTATTTTCCATCTCTTCTGTCTTATAAACTGGTTCCTTGACTGAACACACACTATCATTTCATCTACACATGATCTCGTGTGTGTTTCGCTCTAGGACACATGCCAAAATCATTGGTTCTCAATCGGGTTCCCCGTAATGGCGTATCTGGCATGCGATGTCACTTGAATCTCTTCTCAGTGTATTTCCACTCCAACTTCTGGCAAATTTAAACCACCACTAACTTGCAATTAGCGAACGACCTTCAGCAAACCAATCACATGAAAAAGGCTTTCTCGGGTATGAAAAATGTATATTCATAAAAAAACGCATAAAAACTGTATGAAACTGTTACATAGGGTATCTTTCTGTGATATGCGACAGGAACATCTCCCAGTTAAGGATAGGAGTATCAACTGAAAAGTTACACCACATCCTATTTTTTTAATTTGTGTCCCTGTAATGGGATCCACAAAATTACTGGAATGGTTCACTCTGTGATGAATATATACAAGATATGAAAAGGAGTTATAACTTTTTTCACTTATCAGTGTGTATTATAGGTCCTTGTTTCACCAGACCAGTGATAACAGGTACTGAGGTGGTTGACTTTCTGTCTGCTATTCACTCAACGAGTCTTTTCTGTAGGGAGCTGTCATATAAGCTAATCACCCAAACATTGTTTGCTCGGTCACGACCACAGTTGTATTTTTTCTCTAATAAGAAATTTTTGTCCACGTGTACGACGACACATTCAAGTCCCAATGACGAAGTAATTCTCTCCATTTTCCATGACGCAATGTCTCTGAAGTGCTGTTAACACTGAACTGTTGACGCGAAGCTATTTTCAGTTTCATCATTTGTTTTCAAACCCAGTGATTGCAAATATACAAAATCTGGTTTAGGGATAGATGAGAACTAGCAAACATGTTCTTAGAAAATATTAAAATCTTCAGCTTTCCTTCTGTAACACTAACGCGTTTCAAACAATTCGTAAAATGACGTACATATCCATCAGTCCATTCGCTGAAGCCTTTTACAGTCATCACATCTCTACATCAACAAATCCTCTCATTCCTAAGCAACCACACATCCAAGCAATATTCAAAAACCTTATCGTTACCAAACTGCAAATGTAACTGCTTTAGAGTAGGCATTTCACTTAAATCAAGCGGAATAGAACCTTCAGCTAACGTGGATGAAATTCATTGTACTATTCAAGGTCATTCGCTGATTGGTATCTTGTTGTACTTAAAGTTTAACTTGGCCAACCTCCTTCCTCCCTCTACCAATCAGTTAGGAGATAGGTTCCAACTAATGGTCATCTGGTGATAAATGCTCCCTGTCACTTGTGCACTAAATTTCTATGCTATATCGGTGTACTCACTGAATCGACATCATTTTGAAAGATTTCTATGCTCTTTCGCATGTTGACAGCTGTAGACCATCACATTAATTTCGAAGTGGTGGACGTCTGTCTTGCCTTTCCAATCCACGCTGTCTTTCATATTCTCATCCGTGAGATAGACGAATTCCTTCAAATTTCTTGCACTGTTATTGATTAGCACGTGATGTTCAAGGGATCTTCATCACCTGTGAAATCTTTATGTTCATCTGAAAAGTCCTATCTCTAGTATCTATTCTACCAACTTGTCGAAGTTTTTCTTGCAAATCTTCTAAACAGTGAAAAAAGAATGTAATAAAACGAAAAATATTGTTTACATGAAAGCTTAGTCCTGCCTTGTATTTCTCCCTACAAATGCACGTTAAATTATTCTACAGGCACAATTACTTTTTTGTATCGTATAACCGAATAACCAAAATATCCTTTATTTTCTGAAGACTAGTAGAGGAATCCAGGATGCGAGTTTCGCTCCGCTCGAAACTCGTTAGCTTGATGTACATACATACCTAGTCAGTGAAGGTATTGCACCTACCGTTTCATAAGCAAAAGCTTTGTGCACCAGGACAGTGGGACATTCAAGACCACCTTTTGATAAGGGGTATCAATTATCATTGTTATACGTTAATCTTTCACTTCCTACTGACTGATGATGTTGGACGGAAATGCACGGTCTCTGTGAACACTTCCGCTCCCATTATGGTAGCCTCGTTGATATCAGAGGACTACCATGTAATCATCTTGGTTGATAATGACTAGTAGTGGAAGTCATGAAGACGTGCATTTCATCATGTTAGTGACCCATCATCTGAATGGTGCTTGAAACAATAGACGCGAATTTCCACTTTCATGAGAAACATCACCACATTCTGAAAATGCAAGTAAATATAGTTGACGAGTCCCGAATAATACGAAGTGTGCATCTTCGTAGATCCAAATGTCAGTCGCCATCAACCCAAATAGCTTCCTAATAATTCGTAAACTTCGTTTAATTCTCCTGTACCAAGAGCCGGAAATTTGTTAACACAGACTGGAAATTTCATTCTAACAGAATAAATCAACGGCAATTATAAATAGGTATATTTTATTCGATAACAACGTTATCGTTTTCTCTGGAGGAAAATCAGTAATAACGCACCTGAGGTCCAGTTTCTCTTATTCTCATGTTTCAGACAGACAGAAAAAAAGCTTTGTGTAGAATACGACAAAAAAAACGCAAGAAGAATGCACAAGTGGCACGTTGCACGGATGAAAAATGAAACATTTCGCCTTACAGATTTCATTTTGTGGTTTCATTCTTACATCTTCATTTTACTTCACACCTTTTTCAGCTTCATATTTTCATAAATGACCTGGCTCCAGAAGGTTTTCACAGATTGAAGATTTTGTCGTCTTTTGCTTACCTTTCATAAACCAAACCACGTAGTAGTTGGCTACGCGTCTACGGAGATTACGCCTACAATGTCCAATGTAGTTAGCTCCACAGGAGCATGTGAATGAGTGTATGCGCACAGAGATGGACATAGGTGGTAGTTTATCTTTGACGCATTGTCGAAACATATTTCGGCTGGTAAACTCTAAATGTAAGTCAGCTGCATAAAAACAACATTTAATACATTTAGATAAATGACTTTTAATTACTTCAGAAATACTGTCACCTTTGAAAACCGAACTCAGATGAACCATTAGTACATACTATTTGTTATCTATGTGATTATATTGACCTAAAACGCATAAATAGTGGATTGCCGACTATCTGAAGCACCTTTTTTTCAGATGTACACCTAATAAGCACTTTAGATTTATTGATGTCAACTATAACCAAAAGAATAAGGTCGCCATTGAGTCTTTAACTGGATCTCTCCTTGTGGACGTCTTCATGTTGAGTTTGAATAGGGGACCGTGGAATGAAACAGTCTCAAGTCTACATATTTATAGTCGATACGTTGATGACACCTGCATTATCTGTGATGAAAACTGCTCAATTCTTGGAAAATTTAATGGTTCTCGCTCATTTATGCTTTTCACTATGGAAGAACAGTGGAACTTAGCATTTCACCTCTTAGATATGATGCTCGATAGAAGACTGTATGGCACGTTAAAAAGGTCAATTTATCGAAAGAAAACATCTACAGGTCACTTCGCCGACTTTAAAAGTTGGGTACTTCTAGGTGGTAAGAGAAGTCTTATCCGTTTTGAATGCTCCAGAATTCGAAAAATTTGCTCTTTAGAAACTGTCGACTTAGAATTAGAAAACCTTCGTACAACTCTCTTAGATAATGGATATTCTAGAAAGTTTATCGACAGAAACATCAAGAAATAAACCACCCTTATTCGAATCACCGTGTCACAGAAGACATTGTTTGTGAGTTTGGCTTTCAAAGGTGACAGTATTTCTGAAGTAATTAAAAGTCGTTTATCTAAATGTATTAAATGCTGTTTTTATGCAGCTGACTTACATTTAGTATTTACCAGCCAAAATTTGATTCGACAGTGAGTCATGGAAAAACTACCGCTTATGTCCATCTCTGTGTGCGTATACTCATTCACATGCTCCTGTGGAGCTTACTGCACCGGACGTTGTAGGCGTAATCTCCGTAAACGAGTAGCTGAACAATAGCCTGTTTGGTTAATCAAAGGTGAGCAAAAGACGACCAAGTCCTCTTATTTTCATGTTGAACTTTCTTCAGGGGAAGAGAGGGAATTACTTATTTCACATGCATCAATAATTCTGTGACAACAATGCAAGTTAAATGATACCGATAAACTTCGACAACAACATAAAAATATTGTTGTTGATATTCTTGAGGTAAAATATACCGAAATGAAAGCATAGATAATCACAGATGTTTACGTATGATAATCATCTATCTAGTTCACTTTGTTTCCTTGCTTTTTATTTTATTCCCTTAACATTAAAGACTCTATTACAGTCGGATTTTAAATACCTCCAGTAAAAGCATCTTAGCATACTTTATACATTAACAAGTACACAAAGGTAGTTTGATGTGATAAAACTTTCACATCGTCTATAAGAATATTTTCAAAGAAGCTGTAGTGCTTTCTTTGTCTTATGTTTTTCCATGGAACAATAGAACAAGTTTAGCATAATTTCAAATTTATGCTTCATAAAGCTAAAAGCTTTAAAAATCACATAAGGGGAAAGCGAATAGGGAAGGGGGTAAATGGTTTCTTCAGTAGTTGTGTGTGTGTATGCATGAGGGTTGTATCTGTGAGTTTAAGAAGCCAAGGCCTATCCATTTGCATTCATTTAAATCCTCGCCCCCCCGCACACACACACAGGAGATAAGTGGGTGTCCTTTTATTGCAGTACGCAAGGTGGAGACAAGATTATATAGATCAATTAAGAGTACAAAACACTTACAGCATGATTATGGAATTATGACTGCAACTGGACTACATAACTAAACAGCTGTGGACATTATTCTTAATTTCAAATCTTTTAATTAAAAGCAATTACAAAAAAACAAAGCTACTGATAGTAAAAGAGACAAGGAGCAGAATTATAATCAGGAAGACTGCTATTAAAATTTATAGTTAATTTAATTTTTCAACCAAGTTGACATTTGAATTAATGAAACTTCACTAATAGACTGTAGGTGATATTGTAGTGTAAACTGAACCTCTGAACTTTTGTTTGAACTCACTCACTCACTTTTGGCACTACTTCATCTTTTGATTTGTGACTCTCCTGTACATTTTCGCTTCGCTCTCTCGTTGTGCTTTCATTCAGCGCACTCTCCGAGCCTACCACAGTCAAGGCAGCAGATAAGTTGTATAACCTCTTATTTTATCAAATTTCATATCTTATTTATGTAAAAATATAACTCTGTTCCAGACACACTTGTCATCTCAAGTCCTTTTACCTTGATTCCGTTCGTCAGTACTTGCACGTTAGCCAGAGTACAGCTAAGGTCATTAAGCGGTGAAGAAGTTTTGTAGGAGTGGTTATTTTGAGGTCTACATTAAGCCAAGCCTAACTTTTACAATATCATGAAATTTCTCAACTTACTTATTTTTAAATATAGTGAAACTTTTGAAAATCAAAACAAACAAGTTATTTAACTGAGAAACTTTTCTCACTCTGAAAGACAAGATTCCGCAGTTGGAAAACTCTATGTACGTTGACCAGTTCATCTGCACCTTTGAATCTAAGCAGACTAGTAATTTGATCCATGTTTCTCTTAATAAAGTGTCCAACAATACAATATGCTTCATCATTACAAAATAGGTGTAGTTGGGACTATGAGCAGCTCAAAGTATACTCTCTCCAATTTATGGAGAAATTGGAAAGCTATAAGACAAATAAATATAAGAATGAATGGAGATTGGGGAGTGATACATCTCATTAATATGCTACAGTTTCATGTTGATATATGTGTAAAACTTTGACACTGTGGTAGCAAGTAATTCCATATTAGTTTGTTTATTAGATGCATCACACAGTGAAGAAACAATATGATTTATTGGATGACGTTTCGAACAAAATTTATTGTTCATAATCATATCAGTTGTAATCACACGACTTCAAAACTTGAGTTTTATAGTCTTCATTGTCTTCTCCTATTTGTCTTAGGGGTAGTAGAATTTTCCAGATACCTGGGACGGGTATTGAATCATTCCTATTACATTTATTTGTAGTTGATTCGATAAACAAAGCTTCTGTTATCAATCTCTCCTTATACCCTGTGACATTAGATTTTAAAACTGTCATCCTATCCCATCCTATTGTACGGTTGTGTGTAAATGCACGTAGTGCTATAGCTGACCTATTCTCTAGATTTCTTATCTTATTTGGGTGAACCAGTCTAAATTTTGCTAGATTTTTATGTTTGGCTAATCTGACTGGCCCTGTTTTACTACATTGCAATATGTATTTGACCTGGCAATCATTGCAATTAGGGTATTAGATAAACTAAACTGTTTTGTTTTATTGGCTCCACAGAATCGTTTAACCGACAAATCGTGTTTCTAATTGAGTTCGTGGGTTTGAATAACAGCTACTTTTATTCATGGCTTGTTAAGAATTCTCCGGTACGTGGTTTCCGAGGTTCCTTACTTGTATGGAATCGCTACTGATGATTTAGATTCCTTATGTTGGTGTCGTCATTATTATTATTACTATCGCTACTATCATTATTTATTTTATTTTTACATTTCCTTACATATTTCCTGAGTAATTTATCCGGGTAATTATTAAGTTTCAAGGCATCTATTATGTGTAACACTTCTTGTCTTAGATTTTCCTTGTTACTAATTAGTTTTTGTTCTCTGTCACTTAAACATTTCACCAATCCTATTTTTACTGACATAGGATGGGATGATTGGAAGTCCAAATATCTGTTTGAGTATGTGGGTTTCCTGTAAACACTGGTGTTTAACTTCCTATCTTCTTTACTCTTTACGCTGCAATCTAACATTGGGAGCTCCCCTTCCTGACTTTCTAATTCATAAGTGAATTGAATTGCTTCAACCTTCGAGTTGATGTGTTCCGAAAATCTATCTATATCTTGCCACAGTTTCGACGGCTTTGCTTTCATCCTTGAAAGAATCCAGCAATACATGTGTAACCTTTAGGCATTGTTGGAGTAAGCAATTCCATATTAATTTGCTTATTGGATATATCACACAGTGAAGAAACAGTATTATTTATTGGATGATAAGGTTTCGAACACAATTAATTGTTTATTATAATATCAATTATCATCCTGTTACATCAGACTTTGGGACTGTCATCTTATCCCATCCGATTATATAGTTGTACTTAATTGCATGTAGTGCTATCTACGGCTGAGCTGCTTTCCAGACTTCTTATCTCATTCGGGTCAACTAATCTAGATTTTGCTAGATTTTTATACTCGGCTAGTCTGACTGCTTCTGTTCTACTACACTGACCAATGCATTTGACCTGACGATCATAGCAGGCAGGGTACTAGGTAAACTAAACTGTTTTTTCATTCGTTTAACCAACAAAGTTTGTTTCTAATCATCAGTAGTACTTTCATATGAAGAGTGAACCTCGGAAACCTTAAGGAAAATTCTTAACAAAGCAGGAATAAAAGTGATTGGCATTCAAACCCCCAGACTCAGTTAGAAACAAGCTTTCTCGACTAAAGGATCCCGCCAGTAAACTAATTAAACAGTGCAATTTAGTTTATCTAACACCCTTCCCACAATGACTTTCAGGTCAAATACATTGGTCAGTGTAGTAGAACAGCGGTAGTCAGACTAGGCGAACATAAAAATCAAGCAAAATCTAGAAATCTGGAGAAGAGTTCAACCGTAGATAGCTTTACATACTATTAAGTACAACTATATAATCGGATGGGATAAGATGACAGTTCTAAACTCTAATGTTCTCCATGTCCACTAGAGACGAGGAATACAAACGCTTATAATAGTGACATTACCTGACATCTCCTTGATACGGGTCTCGAAATGGAAACTGCGATCTCCTCTAAAATTATCAATAGACAAAAAAGCTCATTTCTCCTCAAGTTTGGAGAAGCAATCACTTTCAAACTCATGAAACCCAATTTATGTGTTCAGAGAGAAGCAGTTATCAATTTTCCTTGCTCTGCATGGTAACTGAATGTCTTTATCCCCTCTTCCATGTTATTACGTAATCTTTGGCTTTAAACTCACCCATCTCTTTGATTTAGTGTTATTTTCCTTGTCTCTTTTTTCTATGATTTGAGTTGAACTCAAAACATTGTTACATAATTAATTCGTCACGCAGCATATTACGCATCCCTCGCCTTTATTACGTAACTCTTCTAACACTATGTGCATACATTTACTTTGTTTAAATTTCAAATGCCTATGTAAAAACTATATAAGCGTAATTTTCTGAGTACCGTTCAATAATTTCGAAACCTCTTGACATAATTTAAAATTCGCAAGTATTTGAGTACTTTCCTGTATAATTATTATTGTTCACTTGGGTTCCTAGTGCAACATAGAACTTCAACTGCACGTCTCCACTTGCTTCGCTCTTCTGCTGCCCTTTTCACCTGCATCCATGTTAGTCCATACTGTTTCAACTCCACTTCACACGATCTCATCCATGTCACACTTGGACGTCCCACTCGCCGCTTCCCGTTCGGGTTCCACTCGAGGGCTTGACGTGCGATGTCACTTAGTGGCCTTCTCAGCGAGTGTCTAATCCATTTCTACTTTCTACTGCATATTTGTTGGGGGATTGTTTTGTTCTTGTTTTGTTTGCTCCCATAGTTTCTTGTTGATTCTTGTTCTTTCAGGCCATCTGATCTTCAGTATAGAACGAAGACAGCTGTTGATAAAGGTCTGCAACAGGCTATTGGAAATATTCTTTGTGACACACCAAGTTTCTGATCCGTTTAGCATAACTGACTTGACGTTTGTATTGAAAATCCGAATTTTGTTGTGGAGTGTTACTGAGTGACGAAGATTTCCAGATTGGTTTCAGGTTGATGAATGTGTTTCTCGCCTTCCCGATTCTCGATTTGACATCCTCGTCCGTTCCTCCTGTAGTTGAGACAATGCTCCCTAGATAAGTGAATGAAGTAACCTCTTTCAAATCCCTCCCGTTGATGGTGATTGGCACTGGATGTTGCTGCAGTTGTTGTTGTTGTTGGTTGGTTATTTTCATGACCTCCGTCTTGTCTATGTTCACCTGGAGTCCTATCTTTGCTGCTTCTTCAACCAGTTGGTTGGTTTTCGCTTGTAAGTCTTCGATTTTGTGTGCTATCAAACATAAATCATCTGCGAAATCCAGGTCTTCTAGGTTCTTCACGTCGGTTCAGGATACCCCTGTCTTCTCTATCAGCGAACTAGTCACCTAGGTTAATCTTGACTGTCCAGTACAATAACTTTATTTATTTAGACTGCAAGCAGCTGATTAGAAGACAACGAAATAAACAATGATGCTACCATCTTCTTATTCTGCACAAACCAGTTTTGTTCTTCGTCCATTCAAATTCACATATTGTTAAACATTAATAACAATCACACAGTAAAAGTATAGTTAAGTACAGTAAAAGGCATTATTATTTCTAGGGCTGTGATAGTTATTAAAAGTATATTTTGTAAATATAAGCATATATCCTTAGATCAGCGCTAGATGGACAGCAGACCAATCTACAGGGAAATGAAATTCCATAATACATATATGTCTATAATTAAGTGTTAAAACAAAAGAACACAGACGACGGTTTAAAGCCACTTGGGATTAGGGCACGTCATTTATCTAATAGTGGGCATAGAAATGCACATCTAGAGAGTCTGTATATTATGGAGGGGGGCGGATAATGAGTGATAAACAAAAGTAACTGACTAATATTCATTCAAGCTTATGTCTATAAATAAGCAGGTTATATTTCATTCAGGTGAGATGAACAGTAGATAATCTGTGCTTTGACACGTTGACTTCCTCGGTGACTGACTGACTGACTGACAGTTTCATCAAAGAGTTTCACACAGAAAAGATCAATTTCAAATCGCCACAATCCATTTAGCACACAGAGATCAAGAAAAGACAGAAAAGAGGAATTGTAAGGAACCAAAATGAGCAGAAAGTAATGGAAGAAAGAAGAGTAGGGAGGGAAAATGAGGAGGTTTAATGGTTATGAGAGAGTGGATATATCTGCGCAATTGAGTAGGATTTTCAGCTCATCAACAACATTCTAAAACCATTGGTTCTCAACATCCTGAAGTGTTCAACCATGCTGAAATCAACTGTCAAACACTTCAATGATTGATGTCAGGTATCCAACTTAAAGGTGCGTCAGCTAATATTGTTTGGGGAAGAAGGCTGTGGCTTGGAATGCGTAACACGTATCATAGCTACATCATAGTTGCCGTGCCTGCACGCTCTGATGGGCTGACTTCCTTACAGCTATTATCAATATTATTCATCATATTAAACCACTGAACATGTGAGATAGAAAGTACACATTTATGATCAAAAACAGCAGGCCTTTACATATCTTCTAGTTCCAATGGTCATGTCTCACAGTTATGTCACAGGGGATAAACTGCATTAGTGGCAGGTAACATCTGGGATTCAGTTAACCAGAAAAAATTTTTTATGTAGCAAGACTACCGGGCCAACTTACCGTATTGAGGCGGATAACAATGTCAATTTGCCTGGGCGGTAATTAACGCTAATGGACTTCGAACGTGAGCCTTTCATTTAAAAGTAAGACGAGTACTTAAGATGGAATTCCATATCTCCAGGCTAGTCACTTCCTTAATTCAGTTTATGTTTCATAGCTTTGCACTCCAAGTGGAACACAGGTCTTCAGGCTTGGGCCTTTAAGTTACAGTGGTGTTAGTTTTGTTGACTTACAGGATGGGGTTGCTAGGCTTAAACTGAAACCTCCCTCTATACCAAGCTTATAAATGGTTAAGTGAGGATTAGTAGTGCGTCATCAGGGAATCAAATCCGAACCAGGTGATCACTTGGTACATTAGAGTTTATGCATGTTTATGGATCGGCAGCATTAGTGAAATGAGGTTTCAAATTGACGGAATCTACCAAAGGCTAACAAGTAAAATAGTATGGTGGTATGGTGTATTTCTATCTTCAGAACTAAAGGCCAATAAATCTATTCAGTGATAAATGCAACTCGGTTTTAATGTTAGATATCTGCAAATCGACATTATTTATTTCATGTACTCAGTTATAATGCTGATCGAATTCATGGTCTTGCTTTCTATAAGTGATATAACTTATTACTAATGAGAAGGACGGTGAGAAGTGACAGTAATCAGTCACATTTTATTTATTTATTTAAAACGTTAAAAAAATAAGGTAGTGCTATAGATATCTCTCCGGCTTATGAAAAAATCACAGTGACTGAAAGTAAAAATTCGTGGCTGGTGTTAATCATCCTGCCTGCGACAAAAAGCGGCGAAATTAATTCTCCAGGCACTGAAATCTATTCATGATAACTCCAGACTCATGAGGAAATGTTGCCTACTTTATTTATTATTATTATTTCTTTGGGTTCTGAGTAGAACATACTTCTTCGACAACACATCTCCACTTTGACCTATTGTCTGTTGTCATCTTCAGCTGGGTCCATGATTGACCATAATCTCTCATCGCCGCCTCTCCACACGATCTCCTCCATGTCACCTTCGCACCGAAGACACACTCGTCGCCTTTCATTTGGATTCCACTCTATTAATGGCCTGCACTGTGCGCGATGTCATTCGATGGCCTCCTCAGTGTGTGCCCGATCCATCTCCATTTTCTCCTACATATTTGTTGAGCGGTCGGCTCTTGGTTGGTTTGTTTCCAACCAGAATTTCTTGTTGCTTATTCTTTCTGGCCAACCGGCCATTTGATTTTCATTACAGAGTCAGTGAAGGCGGCTGCTGATAAAAGTCTGCATCTAGCTGTCGAAAGTGTTCTTCGTGATGTACTGTGCAAGTTAGTGACCCATGTAGAAGAACTGACTGACTTCACATTTGTGTTGAGTATCCGAATCAAGTTCTTTATGCAGTGAGGTAAAGAAGATTTCCAAACTGGTTTCAGATATCTTCATTCGTTCCGACTGCCTGCTGTTGAAACCGTGCTTCCTAGATAAATGAAGGCAGGAAGTAACTCCTGATAATCCTCCCCGTTGATTGTGCCTGGCGCTTGTTGCTGTTGTTGCTATTCATGATGGTTCGTTGGTTATCTGCATCACCTCCGTCACCTGGAGTCCTGTCTCCACTGCCTGTTTCTTTATCCAGTTTGTTGGTTTTTGCCTGCAAGTCTTTGAGTTTATATGACATTAAACATAAATCTTCTACGCGCAAAATCCAGATCTTCTAGAGTCTTCTTATCGGTGGTCCAATGCATTCCTGTTCTCTCACTTCCTGTGCGCAGTCTGACGTATGAGCTAGTGCACCACATTTACAAAAATCATCGGTATGCACTTCGAACGCCTTCCTGAGTTTCCCCTTTGTGGATCACCCGACACTTGGCAGTGTTATATAGCGCGCTGTTGAATGAGGTTGATAAAGATTTGGGCACTTAAAGCCATAGTGCTAAAGCAGTTTGCAAATTACCTCTCATTCAACGCTGCCTGTCGAAAGCTTTTTCGAAGTCAATTAAGTAATGATAGAGATTTGACTGTCAATCTATACATTGTTGGATGATGATCCGTAGAGTTGCAATTTGGCTAGCACATATGTTTGACTTTCATGAATCCAGCTTGTTGCGTTGAGTGGCAGAGTTCTCAATCCAGTGCATATTATATTCTCTCCACCATGAGGCGACTTAGTATTTTGCTTGGCGTCGACAAGAACATGATTCCACGCAAGTCAGTTCTTGTGGAGAGAGGGGTTAGTCGCCCTTCTTTAATAGCTTGGAAAGGTAGCCAGCGTTTCTTCAAATTGGTAGGCACCGTTCCTTTCTTCCAATGCAGTCGATTTGCATTCCTCGTTGATTACCTGCGTTTGGAGCTGAAATGCTAGGCTTCTGGTGACAACTCATGTCCCATTGATGGCACTTGATGCTAACTTACCGTAGGATCCAGGATACGCATTTCGTCCTGTTTTGCATTTATCGACTGGATGTACCAGCATCCACAGGTACACCTACCTGATTAGACCTAAATAGTCAATACTCCACTGGATTCCACTTTTAGCTATTCAGAATAAAACTCACTCCTTTTGCTTGCACATTAATGTAAATACATGAATCGTGAACTATATAAAACACGGTGCGCATCCGCTTCAACTCAAAGTCAACGAACCTAAGCAAGCTGACAAAAGATCTGACACTTATTGCGTAATCCCAAACGATCGTGTTTCGTAGTTTGCATGACAGACAATGAATAAAGTTCTGACTGAATAAAGTCATATATACGTTAAATGTGTGGGAAAATGTCCAGGTCAGAAGTGGACAGAACGATAGTTGCTGGGTTATTGTATTAGTAAAGTTTGTGTAGCGAATGAGATCACCTATTTATGGTTCTTATTTAAACTACATTGTCTTAGGTGAAAATTGCAAATCACTTCCCATAGGCATCTAGTTCCGAAACTATTAGTGGTTAATAAGCTTTGAAATAACATCCCGCTGAGGTGTGATCAACAATGGAGTGTAAATATCTGCATGAATATCAGTTAGTTGGTTAAAATATTGAGTATTTCTGTCAACATTTACACTAGTATCTGTGGTTCTGAATAGCTGGTGACATGTCAAATATTATTCTTCCTTTGAGTTCAGGATAGAACACTTGATTTCAGCGGTGCATTATTATTTCACCTTCTGTTCTGTAGTTTATTCTAGCCTGCTCCATCAAAAGCGATAAGCTGTCATCCCTCGTCGTATGATCTCCTTCACGTCATTCTCAGAGCAAAGCCTCATTTGTCTTTTCCTATTCAAGTTCCCTTCAAATGCACACATGTCACATAGTCACAGTCTTCATAGAGTAAACCTAATCCACTTCCATTTTCTTTTGCATGTTTGATGGGTGAAAGATTCTTGATCGGCCATCAGATCCTCATAATTAGGCGAAGGCATTTGTCGATAAAGTGTCTGAAGTGACCTTCTGGATGTTTTATCGTGATGCCCCGTGTAATAGTGTGCTAGCCTGACAGCATGTTCTAAGAGCTGAGAAAGAAGGGAGGTTGTGCATCGAGCTAGCAAACCTACCCTAGAAAATCAGTTTGTTCTCTACACAGACTTCAAAGCACCGGAAAAATAAAAAAGTGAACTTGTACTTCACTGGAATTGGAGCAGCAGAATGAAGCAGGTGGATGAAAGCCTTTAGGAAACAGAACAGATCAGGACATCAAAGACAAGCTGGTTAAAGGAAGGCGTTACTTCATTCAATGTAATTCAGAGTGAATATACTCTGCTTTCTCTCTAAGTGTAATTGACTACAAAGTTTTGTTAGTAGTTACGTTCTTTCAAAAGGTATGGGCGGTTTGCTAGTCTCATGTTCAACGTTCCCTTATCTCTGGATTTATAAAGGGGCGTGCCAGCAGAGAATCGAATCCCAGACCACATGGCGAGCACTCTGCTGTCGAACCACTGAGACTTCACCTGGCAAAAGGGAAAACACCGTTCGGATTTTCAACGAAAATGTAATTCACTTCTTCTAGTCACACCTCTAGGTTAAATTCTAACAATAGACGATTGGGGTATGTTTATTGTGCAATGTAAACAATCACAATTCTTTTGCTTTAGTCTTTGTTATAATCAATAAACACTGGTGGGATTTATTAGGGATAATTCAGTGAATTCTTCAAAAAATTCAAATTCACTATTTCAAGGTAATGACTGAGTAATGAAAACCACTCATCAGAGGATAAATTCACCGTTGTTCTAGGTGCCCTCTGTTATTTGGATATCCAAGAATGTCTACCCTAAACTTTGAACCGCTTATTTCTTAAATGTCATATCAACTAACTTGCAAGATTTAATTTCTTAATAAACCAATAGTCTACCAGTTCAACCGATAATGAATAATTTCTCATTTACTACAGTTTGAACCATAAGAGATCATACACTTGTAGACACACAGTGAAATCAATCGTTGGTCGAAACGTTTACCATGTAACGTTGCGCAGCTTCAGGGACATTATTCATTCTTCTTATAAATGAGGATTCCATCTTCCCCGGCCTTAATGTCGGCAGTAAGCTAGGCGAGGTTCAAAAGTGCGTCTGCCAAGAATCAAATATAGACATCCCATTACTTCACCGATAATTTAGCGCCTTATTTACCAAAGGGACAAATAAAAATAGCTATGCTTGCAATGAAAGAAAGCTTAGTTAACGCTAATTTCCCGAAAGGCAAGTAAAACTCTACCTAATGCCGACATTTCATACTTTGTCGCAAAGGTATACCGACAAAGTGAAAGAAATAGCAGTGATAACATCTGTATCACCAATAATAACTCACTCTTTAATGGGCTTTTAAGGAGAAAATTCCTGTGAATCATGCATATTGTGAATAAGATGTCGGTGGACGATACAATATCCGCAGTAAAATAAAATAGAGGTAGAGGAATACATTTTGACGTTGAGACAGTCACACATACTTTACGAGATACAGAATCATTTAAGGTAACCGGCGACGCTAAATTGTGCACTGCCAGATGCACAAAATGATAAACGGTAGCTTATTTACCGATTATTTATGAAATAAAAGCCAACTCCGGAACCTATTTTTAAGTTCCAGTTGGCTGACATTGACTTCACATGACTAGTATAAACGACCATACAAAACGATAATTGAAAGAACTTACTAGTAAAGTGGAAAACATTTCCTTATTCACAGTTAATTTACATTATTTCAGTTGCTGTTTTCCTACTGATAATGTAATAATAATCTCTTTATTGCAGACATTAATAATCACATAGAATGGAATTTTCAACGTTCGTCCATATAATCAACAATTAAGCTCGTTTTATAAACATACAAATACATAATGTAGTAATAATAATGTAGTAGTAATACAAATATATAATGTAATAGTAATAACGTCTTTAGGTGAACACAGACAAGACGGAGGTCATGAAAATAACCAACCAACAACAACAACAACAGCAACAACATCGTACGCCAATCACCATCAATGGGAGAGATTTGAAAGAGGTTACTTCATTCACTTATCTAGGGAGCATTGTCTCAACTACAGGAGGAACGGACGAGGATGTCAAATCGAGAATCGGGAAGGCGAGAAACACATTCATCAACCTGACACCAATCTGGAAATCTTCGTCACTCAGCATCAACAACAAAATTCGGACTTTTAATACAAACGTTAAGTCAGTCAATTCCTCTATACGGATCAGAAACTTGGCGGGTCACAAAGAACATTACCAACAGGTTGCTGGCCGTTATCAACAACTGTCTTCGTTCTATACTTCAAATCAGATGGCCGGAAAGAATCATCAACAAGAAGCTATCGGAACAAACAAATCAGGAACCAGTCGCTCAACAAATATGCAGGAGAAAGTGGAGATGGATTGGACACTCGCTGAGGAGGCCACTGAGTGACATCTCGCATCAGGCCAACGCTCGAGTGGAACCGGAAAGGGAAGCGGCGAGTGGGACGTCAGTGCAAGGGTGACATGGAGGAGATCGTGTGAAGAGGAGTTGAAGCAGTATGGATTAACAAGAACGCAGGTGAAAAGTATAGCAGAAGACAGAAGCAAGTGGAGGCGTGTAGTTGAAGCCCTATGTTCCACTAGGAACCCAAGGGAACAATAATAATAATACAGGGATCACTAACTAACATAATTTTGAATATTCATGAATTAGTTTGTTGAGATTGGATTTGTTTCATGTTAGACCATGGATTGATATCAGTGAGAGAACTATTGAAAACCAGCAGAGGATACTGGACAGCTATTTCATCCTGGCCTGGGACTCATCATCAGTTTGCACCCACTGGGTTTATAACCCAGGACCTTCCGGGCACCAAGTCAAGCTCGTAGACCAATCTGTCAATGGGACCCGATTAAATGGCCCATGAATTCTAACTTCTACCAATTCGTGATTTTAGCATGAACACCAACAAGTGTCATCGGCGGGTCTTCCTCATCTCTCCCGAATGAATGGGCCCCATTGGTCCTTGGTCTCACCTGAAACGAATAGAATATCGACAAACTAATCGTTAAGAATTAATCTGATGCTCGCTAGTGACTACTGGCTACAGGACGAAGTTGCCTGGATTTCTAGTCAGAAATCGTGACCAGTAGGGTCCATCCAGTCAAGAGTCAGAATGAAGTTCATGTTGATGACATTGGTTGGTGGTCACACTAAAGTCACGAATTTGTAGAAGTTAGAATTCATGGGCCATTGAATTGGGTCCCAGTGGCTGAGAAGTAGAATTTTAATAATTTATTTGCGTAGATCATGGATTATGTATCATTGATATAAGAATAAAACTTGGGAACTAAGCTCCAGTGAGATAAAAGTACTGGAGAAAGGACTAAATTTCAACGTAACAGTTAATAAATTAAAACCAGAGGATGTCATTCGTAACATAGAAGTAGCACTAGGTTCAATAGATAAAACAACAGCAGAAGAGGTTCGAGCACAATGTGCATTAACCCTAAAAAATCAAAAGAAGGCAAAATCAAACTTGACAAAGTCGGAAAGAGAAGCTTTAATTAATCTAAAACAGGATAAAAATATTGTCATGGATTATGTAGCAATTTGAATTAATTTCAGTTTGAATATTTTATGCGAACCAATTCCAGTTGAAGAATCATTGAAAAATAGGAAGCACTGGAAGTCTGTTTCTTCCCAACTATGAACTCTTCAGAAGTGCGTACCCACTGCACCCGAGATATTCATAATAATTATAATAATAATTTGCTTTATTCCAAAACAGTACTTGTGATACAGAATGGAATTCTCAGCATTTCACTCCAGTATTGCATCCTGTTTGTACATTAACAATAAATACAAATCTACATAGATTATGGGTAATCTCAATTAATTTTGACAATATGTTAGCGTATCGATAGCAAATCCAAAAGTGAACAGAATGTTTGAAAGTGTTAGAAAAGTAGACGCTGGCATATTTACTGGCGTAAGCGGTAACAAAAAAGTCGAGATATAAAGAGTGTGAAAGAAAGAAGAAGAATGTTTTAAGTAGAGTTTGTAAGGAAGTGAGACACAAAACAGCACATAACAAAAAAAGAATGAAAGAAAACGTTGTACCTATAAATGATATGAGTTGGAAAGACGAGATCCAATCGTTCTACTGACTATTGAATAAGATAGAAGTTTCACACTTAATGCTTTCTTTATCGCACAGAACACGAGCTAAGTAGGGTATGATTGAGTTTTTGTACTTCCTGGTGCGAGCATATAGTTTTCTATATAGGCTTATGGTCCTGTCTGATGGGATACATGGGGAGATTTGTGAATGAAGAGGTTGGTGTGAATTAGATAGAATGGATTTAGCCCATTTTTCACATGAGTCCATATTCACATGAGTCCATATGCCTGTCAACCAGAATATCAACAAGCTAGTTAAGTGGGACGTTGCTTACTCTGCTGACAATCTCTAACATCCTGCGTAATATGTTATAGTCTTTCTTCAGTAGCCCGGGAAAAACTAAGGGGGAACAATAGAGAATAATAGGGAGGATGCGAGAGTCAACGAATTGTAGGAGTAAGGGTTGGGTTATACCAGAATGTTTTAACTTCATAATGTAGAAAGTAAGACAGAACATTTTCTTATAAATCAAGATATGAGACGACCAGGAAAGATCTGCAGATAGAATGACGCCCAGGCATTTAATTTCTGACTTGGTTTCTATTTCGGTGATATCTATGTTGCACACCTCGTGGGTGCTAACCAGTTTGTTTAGATAAGATTTATACCTTAAAGTGAAATTGACTGCTTGATATTAAGAGGGATTTAAGGTAAGACCGTTTTCCTTGGACCACTGGCTGATTTATGATAAAAAGCCAATTAGTTTGGAGCAGTCACTTTTACTCTTGACAGGTAAAGATACAGTCAGATTGACAGCATATTTAAAATAAGGTCAGCACATTGACCCTTCAGTTACTTGAGCGGGAATTCAGTGACCCTTGAATCACTCTATCATCTTCCTCATAAGAAATACACCTAAAAGCTTTGTCTTCATCTGTAGTTAATAAAAATGTGTACTTATCTTCACTGTCGACCCACACTGTTTGCTTTCAATGTCAACTCTTCGCGTAACACAAAAGTTAATGAAACTTTTTACTGCAAATAAATAAAGTAAAACGTTTGTCAGTCACCAAGTGGTAACTGATGTCAAATGTTTAGTTCATAGTGCTGACATAATTTTATCATTCAAAGTGGAACCAGCTAACCTTGTCAATCAGCTTTACAAAATAGTCCCCAAGATATATGACATATCATCACGAGACACATCTAAGTGAATTTGGGTGTTTGCAGGCAATCACCATATGTCAAGGCTTTGTGCTCACTGACACTCATCACTCATGAATGTATCGTAAAAGGACTTAGTGTCCCCATTGTGGAAGGTGTGAATCCGCATCACTCATTGCTACTGATGTCAACACTAACCTATTAGTCTAGTGGATGGAAACTCTGGTAGCCCAGTGACTTAAGCAGCCCGCCATGTATTACTACCTCAGTAATATGATAAGCCAAGTCTACGGTTCAGTAGTTCCTCAGGTGCAAAATAAGTGCTGTACAACAAAATTATTTAACCGAAAAAACAACGTTAAAAAACACCTGCAGATCAAACAAAGTATTTCTAACAGTGGTAGGATCAAAATTATGATAGGAGGACCTAAACCCTTTTGCTGACAGTCCAAGGTCAAACCATACCCACAACATGACTCTGAGTTCATTTAAAGAGAATCGCAATTATAGGAAAACACATTATCAAGAACAGTCCACCATTGTCCGACAGTAAAGTGAAACATTAAGAATTGAAATTAGGCACAAATGTAGACTATTAATAATAAGGAATAAATAGAGAGAAAACATGTACATATTGGGACCATGATACACAGATCAAAGAGGAACGTAGTAATAATTATTCATTTGGTTACGGGATTTAATTATGAGCTGATATCAGTTAGAGAACCATTGGAAAACCACCAGGCACTACCGGATAGCTAGCTGTTTCGTCCTAGTTTGAGACTGTCCGACATTACTCATCCACCATCAGAGTTCGAACCGAGGGCATTCTAGTTACAAGGCTAGCTTGTAGGCAATTAAGTCACTGGAGACAAACACCCAACGAAGTTATTGACTAGTGGTAACGAAGTTAGAATTCATGGGCCATTGAATCGGGTCCCAATGGCTTAAAGGTGCTGGGTTTCAACCCTGGTAGTGGATGCGTACTGTGAACAGTCCCGAACTAGGCTGACGAAACAACTGTCCAGTACTCCCTGTTGATTTTCCAATGGTTCTCTAGTCCATCTTAGCCCATGATGAAATCCGCTAACCAACCAATCAAATCCCAACTAGCCAACGCTTGAATTACGCAATTATTCATAATACTCAAACAGGCATCAATATTGAAAATAGGTTGTTAGTCGAAGGATTTTTTGATCAATTATCTCGCTGCAAGCACACACACACTACTGACGGCTTGAAGTCACATAACCGGAAGGGACTTTGCCATTTCCGTTTGACATAATGTAAAAGAAGCGCCGAGAGAAAGAGATAGAGAGAGAAACAGCTATTTTAGTCACTCTCACTCCTAAAGACACGTGATGTAATCAATTGAATTTGAAAGTAGACACCCAAAATTCTCGACTTTAATTTCAGTTATCCTCAAAAACGTCAAAAAAAGAAAAGGAAAACGCGAGTGAAATCACGACATCTGGTATAGAGAAAAGCGAAAATAGAAACAGACTCATAATTTTAGTGTTTAGTGTTTAGGAATGCACATTTTTAAATCTTTATTAATTTTAGACTGGTATATAAAATAAATATATATGAAGCAAAAATCTGTTTCTACACTGATTTGATATTGAAGTTGGTTTTTCTTTCCATGAAATTTCATACACTTTCTCACGCCTTCGAGGAATTAATTGCCATTGGCAGCAATAATTTATTTGTGTCACATATGAAAATTTAATTCTACTTCTAATGATAACTTTATCAGATAAATGTATATCAGTCTATATTATCTTTGTTCGCATAAGTGGCATAAGTGTGGCTGAGTAGAGGGAAAGTAAAATTTGACTTAGACAAATTCGATTACTATTTCGTTTCTATCTATTAAAATAACTTTTGCCAACAACAGATGGTGAGACGAACTGAATTAATCTTGGATTAGCAGATTAACTGTGATGTAAGACGAGGGTGGTGATGGCGGAAAATGGAATTGCAGTCAATATCTGGAAAGGATTTGAACCATTCGCCTACTGAGTACTATTCCAGCCAACATCTAATCATTTTAGTTTCAAGTGTTAGTCTGTAGGGAGCCAAGAAGTACTGGAAACCGGGTGTCAAGGAACTTAACTCTAAGTTCCTATTATTTGTGAAGACGCTCCGAATCGAAAATTATGCAAGGTAAGATTATCGACCAATTTAACTCCAAAGTGTATTCTTCGGCAGTTAAAATCAGAACTCTGTACAAAGTCTATAGACAAAAGTTTCACGAGGAATGTATTGTCCTTTTATTCGTATTCTTTCGTCTGCTTCCAACTTGTACACGACTGAATAATTTACGCCTTCGAATTGCCCGCCAATGGCGACTAAGGCCAATGAACAAACGTTCAATGTTCACATTCATTTACAGGGGGTGTAGTTTAAAAATTTTCGGGACTCATTGGCAACACGTTCCTACAAGGATTTAAACTTAGGACCTTCCGGCTATAAGGTCAGTTCATAGACCGTTAAGCTGCTTCGATATGACCCAGTGGTGCATGACTCAAAGTGTCACCTGAGGGTTTTAATGAGTAGTTGTAACCAGTTTGGTTCATCAGGTTCAGTAAGAGAATAGCTACTCTTCAATAAAAATGGTCTACGAACTATCCTTACAACTTTTTCAGTAGTTCTCTAAATGGTGTCAGCTTGTGATCAAGCCTGTATTAACAATATCATTTCACTGCAGTCCCTGTGGGTAATGCAAAACTATCATGTGAACACGTTATAAGCAACTTTACGATTAACCTCACCTCATCAACCATTCTACTATAAGGAGAGATAATATGATCATGCATCGCACAGAGATAAGGACTGCAAAATATCTGAATGAAGATGGTGATTAATGTCTAGTCACACTCAAATTTAAAAAAAACACAAACTAAAACAAACTTGTTAGTAGAAAAGGCATTGAAGACAAGACTTCAAATGGATGTACAGAAGACATAGGTGATGAAGGCAAGTAAGTAACAGCAATAAGCATTAGTCACCAAGGTTGAGGGAGGTTTAAAAGTCTCCACTAAGTTAACCTATCTAGGTAGCATCGTTTCAACTATAAACAGCAGAGATGAAACTCGTCAAAGATAGTCAAGATCGGAAAAGCCAGGCAAACCTTCATTAACCGTATTCAGCATCAGGAACAAGATTCGAATTTTCAGCATTAATGTCAAGTCAATCAGTGCATCTGTATAGTTTAGAGATTCTTAAAACATTCGACGAAAAGCATTTTCAACGAGTTGCCGACTTTTCCCAACAGATAAATTCAATCTATAATAAAGAACTTGTGAACCAGAGGGATAAACAGCAATAAACTCAGAAGTGCAACAAACTAACCAAGAACCTACCACTCAATACATATGTAGGAGAAAACGAAGATAGATTAGACACACGTTGAAGACATCGTCGATTGCCATCACTCGTAAGGCAGGCCATCGACTAGAACTTGAAATTTAAACAATAAATTGGGTATTGGTCCAACAGCGGCACTGAGGAGAAGCAATAAGAATGAAATAGAAGCCTATAGGGAATTATTGAGTCAATTAAAGGGAAAATCAAAACAAGTGATGATGCAGCGAAGATACTCTTTTTAACGAATCTATTATCAAGCCATACAGTCATCTGTGCATGGCGCTTTTAAGAAGTTATGTCCGGTGAAGGAATTGAATCACAGGTGTGAGAGCATAAAATAATAATTATAATAATATGAAATGCAATTAAAACTAAAATGTTTGTGATTATAACCATAGTTAGATGTCAAGTGGTAAAACAATTAATGTCATATATAGAATAATTCATAGGATGTGTAGGTGTTGGAATGTGATGTTAAAATTATAGGATTATTAGGCAAGTAGAATAAAAATAAAAACGTTACGTAACATTGTGTGAAATTTGGCGACATCGAATTCAGTGTTGCAAAGCAAAATTGGTTTAAATGACAAGTGAAACAAGTGAAATAATACCGAGAACAGTCCAAAGGGAGAATAGTAATAGTAGTAACAACTGACGTAATAAAGGAAGAGTATATAAAATGAATCAACAAAACGAAGAATAGGTAGAGTCAAAATACGACTGAAGATTACCATACTTCAGCATAAAGTGATTAAAACCATGAAAGTTGGAGGGGTTGAACGAACTTCTTCTGAATACAGAGATCTGCCGTTTCTATTTCGATAGTCAAAGATAGCTTCAGTAATAAAGATGATTCGGGTACGTAGCGATTTCGGTAAATTACCCTTGCCTTGTAGATGACTTTAAAGGCAGAGGCTACAGAGATAAAGTGACCATTATCGACCAGATGTTCAATGATTGCGCTTCTTATTGCTCCAGTTTCACCCTTTCGTACCCAGGCAGGGTAGTCTTCCTGTACCTTCTTGGACGAAATTCGAGTCTAACGACCGATATACCTAGCTCCACACGAGCAGGTGAATTGATGAATGCTCATTAAGTTGGTCAGTAGCCGGGTCTTATCCTTCAGATTATTCACTAGTGATGTTCGACTGGTAAAGGCATTTCTCAAAGATGCAGTAGGGAATGTTCTTTAAAGACGACTGCTGAAGTCCTATGTTCGACTAGTTACTGTTATTTTAGTAATTATACACAAACACACACTCACAAACTAAACACATAGAAGAAGACATAAATTACTTCGATTTAACTAACAAGAACACATCAGTTATCAGTACTATCTTATGTTATCTGTACAACGTAGAAGATATGCTTTTTTCTACATAATCTAAGTATAGTATCATTAGGAACAGGTAGCTTGTGCAAATAAACAAACTTGATGCAAATAATGCCTAGAAACACATTTGACATTCTTCTTTTTTTGGTACATTTATCAACGTCTATTAATAATGATAATTACGTAAAGATTTAAAAGCTGGCTGGATAGTCTCCATTTTTGTTTTTGCAACTGATAATGCCTAATCGATAATAACAGTGTGACAATATGTCCTCAGAGTGTGAGTAGTACTATTTTCGTATCATTCAAGTAATTAATTTTTACAGAATATTTATGATAAAATATCGTGGAATCTTGACATGTGATCAATAGTCTGTCAGTTGAATATGTTCATAGTAATCGTTGCAATCAGTCTCATCTACTTTGCAATGTACAGAAGTCTGACAGTCATTTGCTTTCCGTACCTATGTTGTATAGATTGAATATATATTTATTATATAGATGAAAAAAGGACTAATATACTTCAGCCTACTGGAAAGCTGTCTAAGTCTTTGAGCTATCTCAATTTGCTTAAAATATAAGACATGAAGTCCCTTTTTTCCCACTATTTATTCTCCTTTAAGCATTCAGTTTTGTTCTTGAGTCACTAATAAAATAGTCACGCATAGTTTTAGTTGACTTTCAACCTATTGCCGTGCTTATTAATCGAGGCAGATGAAGGATGAAAAGATCATAAGTGATTGGTTTTGTCTTTTCACTTAATATACTTTCAATGATGGTGTTCTTAAACTTTCCCTTAAGATGACTGGTGACTGTATTAAGTTTCACTTTACATTAGAAAATAGTTTTTAAGCATCTCTATTTATGATAGATTTTACCATTATTGTCTATTTTTTGCCTTTTGACTTGATCCCAGGGATTCAGCAGGACGTCTTCATCCCCTTGGATTCACTACTGTTATTTTCAACCCTTTTGTGACAGTCTGCAAGCTTTCATTTCTTCTTCACTCACTCTCATCCATGCCACTCGTCGCTGTCTATTTGTATGTATTTGTCCAACACATTTCGAACAATCTGATCCATCACACAAGGACTTTTCATAGGAATATATATATGAAATTAATTAACAGCTCGCCTTGTAACCAGAAGGTCCTGGGTTCGAATCCCAGTGGTGGTTGCGTACTGATGAAAAGCCCCAAACGAGGTGGACGAAACAGATGTCCAGTGCTCCTTGCACATTTTTGCCAATGGTTCTCTAACTGATGTCAGCTCATAATGAAATCCTCCATCCAATCAAACAAAATCCCTACTACACCAACATTTGAAAATTAATTAAGAGTTAAGAGGCGAGGAAATAGACTAAGGTCAATTTAAAAGTACATATTGAAGGCCATAATTACAATTCCTTCCCATTTCTCACGTTGATGACAATTAGTATCTTACTGTTGTTGGTTGGCTGGTCATCTCCAACCCCCATTCTTCGTTCTCTCTATAATTATTTGACTTCCTGTCTTCGCTGCCTCTTTCCTCCAGCGTTTTGATCTTTACTTGCATTTATAAATTATTTAAATTAATCCCAGAGTGTTTAAGACGAAAATCAAAACAAGATCTGTTTTCTGAACGTTTCGCTGTGTAAGCCACCACAGCTTCGTCGGCAGAATTATTCGGATTTTATCAATCATCAAAATTTTTTGATTACATATTTTGATGATTATTAAAATGCGAATAATTCTGCCGACGAAGCTGTGGATTACACAGAGGAACGTTCAGAAAACAGATCTTGTTTTGATTTTTTTCTTAAACGCTCTGGGATTAGTTTAAATAATTTATAATGGATCAGGTTGACTCGGCTCTCAAGTTATTCCAGGAATTACGTTACATCTAAGCTCTGGAAATTTATAATCTTTGCATGTATGTTTGCAAGTGTGTGCAACACAACTGACACAAATTATCAAAGAAATCCTTCTGTTAGTGCAAGTTATCTCCGTCTTTTCATTCGCCTTAGTCTATAGCTTGGTTGATTTCGCCACAGTTAGGAGGATTATCAACAGTTATAATAGGTACCTTTGTCTTATTCTTGTCTTTACCTGAAAGGCTTCGTTGAAGCTCGCATGAATTACATAACTATCAGTAGTTCAACAACATTAATAAATAATAACAATAATCTGCTTGATTCGAAAAACAGCACTTATAATAGAGAATGGAATTCTTAGCATTTGTCACAATATTGCATCTAATTTACCTAAAATATAAATTAAATTAAAAATTATAACAAAATTAACCAGAGGAATTCGTCCACGTTTACGATATAGGGTCAAAAATATTAGAAGCACGAATTGGGAATATTAAATATAGTAATAATAATAGTGATAATAACAGTGAGTTTAATTCAAACGGTATTGTCGATTCAGTTTGGAAAATTTAGCATGTCATAGATTATTGAATCTGATGTTCTGTTGATATAGTATAGTGAGGGGAAATACAAAATTGACAGTTATAACACAGCTTAAATGATGTTCACACTTATGAAAAGAAATAAACAAAAACAAAAGATTGAGAGGATAATGAATATAAGAAATACAATAACAATAAAGTTTGATGTTGTAAGGGAGGAGGAAATGGTGTATTTAGTAGTGCAAAGAAGGTTAGTTAGTTCATGCCTAACAATATTTTCATCACATAAAGTACGTGCCAAATATAGTGTAGTGGAATTTCAATACCTAGACGTACGTACATCAATTCTTCTGGAAAGACTTCTTGTTTTACCTGAGGAGACACAAAGTTGGAGCTGCGGGTGCTGCACTGGATACTCACAGTCTGACAAAATTCCCAAAGCAATTTGTTGCATGACATCAAGTGCCTATCAGTGCCAGTATCAACGTATGGTACAATGGGATACCACTCGTCCTACTGACAGTCTTCAGAGTTCTACGAAGTATGACATAGTCCTTTTTTAAGCAATCCAGGAAAGAATAAGGGTGAACAGTAAAGAAGGATAGGTAAGATTCACGAGTTGACAAACTGTAAGAGGAGGAGGGGTTGGGTTATGCCTGAGTGCCTTAACTTCTTGATGTATAAAGTCAGACGAAATTAAGCTATTCGACTGGATTAACGGAGTTCTTCCAACGATTTCAACTTCAATTTTTAGTCTATATTACATGGTATAACTGCAAAGTTTCATTAAAGTATTTGATAAATGTTGTGACGAAATCATTGAAATAAAAATAATTATTTGCTTTGTTAGTGAGAATCAGTCGATAAACAGTGCGTCGGTGGTGTGATAGCAGAATACCCGCTAATCACGAAAATGGTCCACGATTCGATTCTCGGCTGACGCACTCCCAAACCTTGCTTAGCTAGTAGTATGTCAGGTAAAGGAGAAAAGTTGGGAGTGAGGCTGACAACCCCACCATGTAATAACATTACTGCCGCTACAGAAACTCTGAAGCTCAGGTCTGAAACCTTATATTCCATAGTGTGTCGACAATATTGTTTGAAAGAAACCTACTGTTATTATTACTACTATGATTGTTATTATTATAATGAATATTGTTCTCAGTTTATACTTTGCACATTTTTGACATTATTTCTACTGAAAGTTTGAAAACGTTCCTGTGGTTAATTTTATTCATATTTTGATTAAATTAGACGCAATATTATCACAAATGGTGAAATACTGGAATAAAGTAGATCATTATTGTTATTGTTATTATAATCTTTCTAACTGACGTCAGCTCGTGAGGAAATCTGAGCAATGGTATAGAAATAATAGTAATAATAACGAGTCTGTAATCCGACACATTGGAAACATGTATCATCTACAATGTTAGTCTTTCCATATATCCAGATCATTTTGACTGGACACTAGTAACTAGTTTGACGTATCTGGTACTTTCTTTGGTCTAGACTGAATTCCATCAGTCAGGCTTGCAACGTGGCCACTATGCTATGTGGATCGCCATTACGGTGCCCTTTCAACTGTTGATATTAGATGGTTTGAGACATTCAACAGGAAGCCCAGCCTGCTGACCTAGGTTTCATGACATTTGGCAGTCACTAGACACCAAGGCGTATCTTCAGCCTTGAGGGGATACATGTTCCTTCTGAGATTTGAACCCATGTCATCCAGTGAGTGCTGTAGTCAGATACGTTACGACTGAGATATTCAGGCTGTCAATTGACCTCCTATGCACCGTGATGGCTAATCACACGGAATGGTGGCCACATTGTAGACCTGACTGAGAGAATTCAGTCCGCACCAAACAAAGGACTGGACACATCACACTAGTTACTAGTGTCCAATCAAAAGTATCAAATATCGTCCTACAGGAGGTCAATTACGAGCTCGATTAGCTCAGTGGTAACGTCTCTGACTCAATGTAGCACTGGGTGACGTGGGTTCGAATCTCAGAAGAGACATATATCCCTTCAAGGTTGTAGGCCAGCAGGTTGGGTTTCCTGTCGATTGCCTCCAACCATCTAATATGCAGATAATCATTGAAAATATAATTCATATACGTATGCCATGAACTTGTGGCCAGTTTTATTTTAAACTGACATGTTATGATTTTCACATTCAATTCCCCAAGAACATCTTTAGAGCTTTCTGACATTATTCATCAATACACCAGTGAATAATGATCACCTCCACATAATGAATGAATGCTCTGCTCATCATTGTCATCATAGCTTAGAAAAGAATAAGGTCATTTGCCTTTCGCGGTTCATTAAAAACCATAGAAAAAAAACAATCAAACAATTAAAAGGATGAAATATTTTATTTCATGACAATTTATTCATTTGCATGATTATTATTATTATTTATAAACAGAATATCTTATTCTCATCATTTCTTCTCAATCATCTCTTTGCCTTGATGTCCTTGTCTTCGTTTTAATGAGAAACGCTACACTTGAAATTAATGAATTATGCCAAAATGAATTTTTTGTCGAGATTGTTCAATCACTATTCTCTCTTAACAGCATTTATTGCTCTGATTAATGCTGCTAGTATTGTTACTATTTTTATAAAGGGAAGCATGACTTGATTAATGTCGACAGGAAGAAGGACACATTTTGCCATAATATATAAACATAAATATATATGTATATGCGTGAGAATCGCCATGATGTCTCTCTTCTGCAGAACAAGAAGTAGATGTTCAGGAATTAAGGTGCAGTAATTTGCAATTAGTTGTGTTCGCTGAGCTGGTTGGTTGGTTTAATTGCGGAGCATTCGTCGTCCCCCTTCTGGACAACATCGCCCTTCAGGGCAAGTTTCAGCTTAATATGAACGAATTTAAATTCCCCATGAATGATGGGATTGTGTCTTCTGGCGACAACCATCTTCGTGACTGGTGGTTGATTTACATCTGCGATGATCATTTTTTTGTTGACTTGGATTTTGAACTCTCTCGTCAAGTGATTTACTTTTTATTAGTTGGAAAATTTGATATATTTGATAATTGCTGGCTTCTAGGAATTCTCTGGCACTTTTAGTGTTTCCTCTGTTTAAAATTTCGACATTATTCCAATCAAACTGATGTCCATAAATATCTACATGCACTGATATGAAAGAATATATATCGTGTCTTTTCAGATCCAGTGTTCTTTGATTCGGATACGAAGGGGACGCCCACTTTGGCCGATGTAATGCTTGTTACAGTTCAAACAACTTATTTTATTTTGTGCAGTTTTGACTGACACCATTCCATGTCTCTTCCGATGATGATGCGTAGAGTGGTAATTTGATGAGCACTTGATTTGCCTTTCCTGAATCCACAGTTTTACAGTGAGGGGGATCCAGTGCACCTTTTATTCTCTCCAGGTCTATGTGACTAAGTATTTTAATTGACGTGAGTGGACAAAGACGTTATTCCACTCCAGTCAGTTACTGCAGAGTCAGGTGAAGGTCACTCTTCTTTATTAGCTTGATGAGGTAGCCAAAGAATTCATTTCCCTTCTGAGATTACAACCAGCGTCACCCAGTGCTGCAGTCAGTTAAAAACGTTACCACTGAGCTATTTAGGCTCACGATTGACCTCCTATAGGACTATATTCAATACTTTGATTGGACACTAGTAACTAGTGTGATGTGTCCAGTCCTTTGTTTGGTGTGGACTGAATTCTATCAGTCAGGTTTGCCACCATTCTGGGTGGCTCGCCATCACGGTGCATAGGCGGTCAACTGAGAGCCTGAACAGCTCAGTGGTAACGTATCTGACTGAACGTAGCACTGGTTGACGTGGATTCGAATCTCAGAAAGGAGATGGGTTCCCTTAAGTTTGTAGATACGCCTTTCTGACTGGTGAGCGTCAACTGGCACGAAATCTAGGTTAGCAGGCTGGACTTCCTGCCGATTGAATATATTTTAGAATAAATTTTAAAAAATTAGACTTTGAAAAAAATTTTTAAAACTAAAACTATAATGACTGTACAGTTTTAGCTTGCAAAAAAAATAATGCTCTCGCTCCTAACAACTACAAGCCTGCCCAGTTTCTTGTCAAGATGCTATCCCATGGGCCATACACAAGTTTGCCAGACATCCTACAGGTCACCATATCGAACAGGTTCTAATCCTTCTAGCCACTTCTCTCTGAAATGTCACTTATATACTTCACGATAATCCTCCTACCTAATTACTATTATACTCTATTTTATCTCAACTTCCAAGGACTTTAATAAAGCTGAAATTTACTTTATTTTCTTTTTTCTAATTTACACTCTTCTCGCGAATAAAGTTCGGTTGCTCTGATGATAAAAAAACATAACAACACTCATGTTTGAGAATAACTATATTTTCATAGAAAACGTCATAGTTTTCCATGGTAAGACCAATATGGTTAGCATCATACATTGCAAATGTGCACTATCATATTAAGTATTGTAAAGCTTATTCTTGTATTTTTCTTGTAAACATACTTTCAATAATGTATTATTCATGATTGCATTTTATACCACTTTGTAGCTGTGCAGGATTTTCTCCTCTTCCTGATATAGTGTTCGAGCACGTGGGGTCACAGTACTCACTCAAATATATGTTGTTTATCGATAGGCCATTACTATCATCAGGAAAAGGAAGGAAGTATGGGTTGTCGCTCAACTTCGATGGAGACCTTCGTGAAAGATATACAAATTAACAATTATAAGAATCTGTTCCGATTGCTTGTAATATAATTCAGCAATTTCAACTTTTTAAAAAAAAGTGATAATGTATGCTAATTAATAATTGTAATTCGTAATATAATTGACCGTTCCTGTAAAAATGGCATGCATTTCATGTAAACTTACCTGTTTATACGAAATATAAATTATTATTATCATAATATATTCTGAATAAAGCACCTTTCACATTGGCTATTATATCTTATTCGAATGCTGTCTTCAAAGTAATTTACAAGGTGAAGAACAGTCAGCCAAGGACAATAAGCACCCATCAACCTGTGCATTACTGAAGCTGCAGCCATTCATGGACAGAGAAACCGAGGTTATATTCACAAACCTCTGCCATGGTGATAACCTTGCTGATGTCTACTAATTTGACTTTTATTCGTTTTTTTAACTCTTTGTGACTCTTGTACTTCTTTGTAATTTTTCCCTCATCTTTGTGTGAATCCTGATCACAATATATTCATTAAATTATTTATCTCACTGCGTTTTGAAGTATCCTTCGACTTCTCTTACGTTTGAATTAATACAAAAAACAGTCATTATGACAACTTCTCAGTTTCGTTGCTATTCTCTTTCGTCCGATGATAATTGTACACAAAGAAGATGACAGTGCGGTGGTGTGGTACAGACAATGTGTTCCAACGGAATATTATTCTCACATATTCCTACAGTTCAATACTGCATTAATAACAGAATAATATATATGTATTTGAACATTCTGTTTCATGTCGTTTAATGTAAAATGAAATCACACATTCAGTGATTGGTTAAGGAATATAAAACTGTATATATGTAGATAGCTGCCTGATCACTTGAAAATATACCTTGGCTTCCGTGTCTTGTCTTCTGCTACTAAACTTTGTGTCGCATCCTGGTGACACTTAAAAAGCGTATGCTCTGCAGTTTTTGAAGGAGTCGAATCAGTCAAACCAGTCAAGTCAGAGGAGGATAATAAAGAATGCTAAAATGTATTCAATTCACATTATAACAAGAAGTTATTTATTCTACCATGAAAAAATCTTATTTCCCATCTGGTTGTATTTGATTGATAAAACTAATATTCTTATTTCTGAATGAACTAAATGTCTAATCATCAATTTCACTCATGTATATAAATGAAGCAAGAAAGTTGTGTGAGTAGTGCCTTGATATGATTATCAGTGAGAGTGAATTGTGCTCGAAACCTAGTCATCAGTTAATATAACCGTACTACACTTTAGGATTTATCAAAATAGAATTTTATCCATAATGGAGTCCCAGGAATCACACAGCAATGCTTCCAGAAGATGCTTCAATATCAGAATGACCTTGATTTACTTAGGCTTAATCACATCCTACAACTCGGCATCAGTTTATACACAACCACAAAGAGAAGCATCCAAATTTAGAGATTAAACAGAGACAAAACAAATAATAAGGAACAAATCAATACGTGCTCTGCAAATGTCAAATTATTCATATACAGTTGAGGTGAAAAACGGCTGATAATAAATAATTACAAAGTTAGTTGAAACACTCAAGTAAGTATACATAGTGTGATTAGATTGTTCAGCAGGAATTTTCCAGAAAATGTTTCCGTTACACTCAGTATTCAGTTGACTTGTCTATTGATTTTCAGTATCCTTATATTGAACGTATTCATCCTATCGACGCCAAGTAAAATCCTCAGTCGCATCATACTGGAGAGAAAAAAGGATGCACTGGATACAGAACTCTGACCAGAACAAGCTGGATTCAGGAAAGGCAAATCATGTTCTGACCAAATTGCAACTCTTTGCATCATCATTGAACAAAGCATGGAATGTTGATGTGGTTGTGTTCTCTGAGCTGCATAGCTCAGAGAACACAACCACATCACAATCATCCACCTGAGCTACAAATCTTCTCTATCATATATAAAGAATGGAATGGTAATCAAATCTCTACCTCAACTTCATAGACTTTGAGAAGGCCTTCGACAGCGTTGACCGCGAAGTAATTTGGAAACTACTCAAGTACTATGGCGTACCCCAAATTTTCATCAACCTTATTCAACAGCTGTACGACAGTGGCACATGTCAAGTGATCCACAACGGAAAACTCAGCGGGGCGATTGGAGTAAACACAGGAGTCAGACAAGGGTGCTTATTATCACCAATGATATTCCTAATTGTGGTGGACTGGGTTATGCTTCGTAAGACAGTGGGAAACGAGAAGACAAGGATATCCTGGACCGACGTGAAGAACCTAGAAGACCTGGATTTCGCGGATGATTTCTGTTTGATTTCACACAAAATCGAAGACTTACGAGAGAAAACCGACAATCTGGTCGAAAAAGTAGCAAAGACAGGACTCCAGGTGAACATAGACAAGACGGAGGTTATGAAAATAACCAACCAACAATAACAACAACAGCAGCAGCAACATCCAGCGCCAATCACCATCAACGGGAGGGATTTGAAAGAGGTTACTTCATTCACCTATCTAGGGAGCATTGTCTCAACCACAGGAGGAACGGACGAGGATGTCAAATCGAGAATCGTGAAGGCAAGAAACACATTCGTCAACCTGACACCAATCTGGAAATCTTCGTCAATCAGCATCAACAACAAAATACGGATTTTCAATACAAACGTCAAATCAGTTTTGCTACACGGATCAGAAACTTGGCGAGTCACAAAGAATATTTCCAAAAGGTGGCAGACCTTCACAATCAACAACTGTTTTCGCTGTATACGGAAGATCAGATGGCCGGGAAGAATCACCAACAAGAAACTATGGGAACAAACAAACAAAACAAGAACCAGTCGCTCAACAAATATGCAGGAGAAAGTGGAGTTGGGTTGGACACTCGCTGAGGAGGCCACTCTGTGACATCGCGCGTCAGGCCATAGCTCGAGTGGAACGTGAAAGGGAAGCGGCGAGTGGGACGTCCAAGGGTGACATAGAGGAGATCGTGTGAAGAGGAGCTGAAACAGTATGGACTAACATGGATGTAGGTGAAAAGTACAGCAGAAGACAGAAGCAAGTGGAGACGTGTAGTTGAAGCCCTATGTTCCAATAGGAAACAATAATAATGATAATCCAGTCACCCATAACATTATTATTATTTACGGCGTACTCAAACCATCCATCCAAATGAATTCACTCTCCCCCGCTTATTTGCATCGTTTAAGTCTTCCAGTCATGTCTTCGAATTTCTGAATCAACTCTTTCAAATTTTTATTTGGTTTCTAACCTACCTAACAATGTGCACACCCAGTGGGAACCAATTGTGCAAGAAAATATGCAGGAATAAATGGAGGTGAATAGGTCATACTCTGAGAAAACAAATCATCAAGTGACAGCACACACTCCAGTCCATCACTCGAGTGGAACGCTACCGATTGGGAAGCGGAGGGTTGGTACTCAGTGCCTGGGTAGGATGACAAGGAGGAGGACGTGATGCGAAGAGAAGATGAAAGCATGTGGGCAGACGTGGAGCCAGACGTGATAAAAATGTTGGCGGAGAATTGAACTCAATGGAGACGTGTGGCTGAAGCCCAAGGTTTCTCTAGGAACTAAAGGAAACAATAATAATATTATAATAATAATTGCTAATGAATTTTTTAATTGAAAATTCCCTACAGTGGCCTAATGTTTTGCAAGAAATTACGCGGACAATTCCATATCGTATGTAGACATAGTTTTAAAAATGAAACTGATATTGCCAAATATTGAATACTGAACAAAGAGCGATCTTTTCAATAATTTCATCATCTAGTTCTACAATTATATATATATATATATCCGTAACAATGAAAGAACGATTATTATTGAAAAAATTATTGGTTTTTAAAAAGAGAATAACATCGGATCACTTAGATCTGAATTCCAAACGTTATTTTCAATTGGATTGTAAATAGTATATAGTCCAAAATACATGTGTATACGGTAATATCTAAAATTGCAATACTACATTGAACACTGATGTTACAAAGCAAATGATTATGAATGACAATAAATGTGTAGTTTTGAATTCTCGTGAGTCATGTTCATAATTAAATTCTATTCATACTGATTACAAACTTGAGATGGATGAATTATCGTGTCAAGGACGGTGTCAGTGTGTAAGTGAACCACCAAGTTTAAATAAGAAAACAAAACGTTGGTTAGTCCAAGTGTAATGACAAGTGGTAGGGGAATTTAAAGGTACAGGATGGAAAGCCATATCAGAAAAGGCTAACGTAATAAGGCAATAATGAAATTGCAAACTCCACAGCAGGCCAGGTTGTAACGACAGAAGACAAGAGTCAGGCAACAGATCATTTATTAAGGAAATCAACGCATATTTATATATTTTCATGTACATTACTATGGATATGTAAACAAACAAACATAGTCTTCCGATTGGTTGTTTCTCACGTAAAGTTAATCTTTGTTCACATTTTCTCACGACAAATCTTGGGAACGTAAATATTGACGTAAATTACTGTCTACCAATTTGGCTAGTAGACAGCTCTCACCACAAGGTCAGTAACAGTGGTTGGACCTGTCTCTTCTGTACACAGATCACTGGTTGTTTTAGGCGAAATGCAAAAGCCTCTTCTGTTTGTAGCATTTGGTAACTGGATGCTTTTGACAATTTATTTGTTACCAGGTAGGCGAAAGAAAAGGTTTCTCCAATGCCAACTGGCTTCGTTACTGGTTTGGACCAGATGATCAAACACCGAAATTGTGGAAAACACCCATATGCACATTAGAAACAAAAAAACACGGAGTTCATCAATGATATCTTTTCGGCGATTTCATTTTCAAAAGCGACTGTACAATCGCATCTAAATACATAATTTTACATGGATACAATTCTTGTTTGATTCTACATTATTTCGACGGCGAATAAAAGGTGATAATTAGTTTAAACTAGATATGAATTTTTTACGAGAGGCTAAGAAACAAAATACACAGGATTAGAACGAATATCAAGTGTGTAGAAAATGAGCATGGAAACATAATTGAGATAATAATTCTCAACTTGAGATGGGAGTTAGGAGAATCGAATTTAGATTAAAAGAGCCTTAGAAACACAAAAACTGCACAGGATTGAGATATAATTGTAAAATAGTTAATTTTTAAAACGAATTATAAATTTGAAGAGGAAAAGCATGGAAACAAACTTAAAATAACTGTTTTTATAACTGAAAAAAATGGGGTGAATCGAATGAAGACTGAGGGAGTAAGAAAATTACCCAGCGTAGATGCAAAGAGGAGGCACCAGTACAATCAGAAGTGCCATTATTGAGCATCTGATCAATATCTCCCACAACATCTCAACTGATTCTTCCAAAGCAATTTACAAAGTCAACAAAAACCTACTAAAAGCAGTATGTTTCCGACTTCTCTGTACTGCAGAAGCTCCCGGAATATGCATCGAGAAGCCGGAGCTGTGTGTTCAAAAGAAACTAGTCCAAACTCTACAACTACCATGGACCTAGTTCGGTATGCTCCCTAAGCTTCTTTTTTTTCTTTCTCCTTTTCTTCTTTCGTTCTCTTTTTTCTTTTTGATCTTTTTTCGTTCGCTGTGTGTGTGATTCTTACTCCCTCAGTCTTCATTCGATTCACCCCATTTTTTCAGTTATAAAAACAGTTATTTTAAGTTTGTTTCCATGCTTTTCCTGTTCAAATTTATAATTCGTTTTAAAAATTAACTATTTTACAATTATATCTTAATCCTGTGCAATATTTGTGTTTCTAAGGCTCTTTTAATCTAAATTCGATTCTCCTAACTACCATCGCAAGTTGAGAATTATTATCTCAATTATGTTTCCATGCTCATTTTCTATATACCTGTAATTCGCTATAATCCCGTTAATTTTGTTTCTCAGGCTCTTGTAATCTATATTCGCACCTCCTAACTCCCATCTCAAGTTGAAAATTATTATTTCAATTTTGTTTCCATGCTCATTTTCTATACACTTGATATCCGTTCTAATCCTGTGTAATTTGTTTCTAAGCCTCTCGTAAAATCCATATCTAGTTGAAACTAATTATCACCTTTTATTTGCCGTCGTAATTATGTATAATCAAACACGAATTGTATCCATGTGAAATTTATGTATTTAGATGCGATTGTACAGTCGCTTTTGAAAATGAAATCGCGGCTAAAAGATATGTTTGCTGAACTTCGTGTTCTTTTCTTGCAAATATCGAAATGTTGATGGTTTTTGACTACACATTTTATTTAATCATACCTTTAGATGTTCCCTATTACGAAAAATCAAGTTTGTGCATCAACGACCAATATAGCTCACAAGCGCAGTTGAATTGGTAGATGCAAGAAGACAGACATTAGTGCTGAACGCGGTTGACAGCTCAGTTTGTTCAACTTGGATCTGTGTTTGTTTGATATAGGTCTGTGTTGCTAAAGACTTTCAAAAAACTGAGAAGAAACCACTGTCTAGATCTCCTTTATTTCACATCGAAAAGTGAATATTTTTTGTTGACATAAAAAATAAATTCCTAATAGAATACAACTTTTCGAGGAATTAATTATCATATCTAAAAATACGTCGTCAATAACGTTTAGGCGAATTTTTGTTGTTGTATTTCGTGTTCAAGTTCCCTCATTTTTTAAAAAATTTTGTTTAACTGACTACAACAGTTCAATGACCAATGTCCAGTTTAAATTTGAATTCCTTTTTGAAACAGAGAAGAAAAAAGCTTGTACATCACGTGAGTTCTGAATTTTTCTTTTTGTCTAACTTTCAATTAAAATAAAAAGAATGGTAGTAATAATAACAATAGTAATAAGAGTAATAATGAAAGAAAAGCGTAAAAGGAATTGCAATTCTCATTGAAAAAGAACAAGCTCCGGAAATTAATTTCAGTTGTCTAACAATTAGTAGTAGATCAAGCACACCAGTTGACGTCATTCAGTGTAGAACGTTCTCGTCTCAGTCACATATCTACGAACAGCATTCATATATGCATATATATATAATCTTCATAATTCCTATTCTAAAATTAGAAGAATATAATATTTTTAGAGAAGCGTAATTCTTTTCAATGAACTGGCTATCAGGTGGTACAGTCATATCTACATAAATGATATTTAAGAAACTATATGTCGCAGGGAACATTAAGCAGCAGGTGCGAATAGTAGCATTAATAATAATAATAATAGTGTGAAAAGCGATAAGGTGTTTGTAATTATAATCTTTGTTAAGTATAAAGTAATCATAGGAATTACGTCATATACAAAATAGTTCGCAGAATATATACACCTTGTAAAGGGAATTACTACGCAAACAAAAACATTACGTAACGAGTCTAATCCTACTGCAATATGGTGGAGATATACCGATGACTGACACTTGCATATTGTTAAAAAAACAGAACTTATCTATCTCCAGCTTCTTCACACACATATAACCGCACCGGTAAAGGGAATAAAATTCACATTTGAATCTGAAAATGAACAAGGAGAATTAGCTATAATGTTAGATTGTAATATAAGACGAAGAGAAGAAGGTAAACTGCACAATAAAGTCTATAAAATGCCAACGCATTCTGCTAATAGATATTTAGACTTTAATTCATCTCATTCGTTTGTTATCTGTCTGTGAAGGCAGGGTTAGTTAAGTGTCTAACAAACCCAGCTGTAGCACTGAGTAGTACAACAAAAGATCTAAATGATGAAATAAAACAGATAGAAGAGGGATTGGTGTTAAATAACTATCCTATAAAATTCATTAGGAAGATCAGAAAAAGACAAAAGCAAAATAAAATAATGGTGAAACTAATAATGATAACATAAATGAGCAGGAATATAAAGCATCCACAGTTTTACCATATAAGATGGGAGAGGACATCTGAGGTCCTACATAGAATTCTCAATAAAGCAGGAATTAGAGCCGCATTCAAATCTGCAAACTCACTCAGGGACAAGCTGTGTATGCGAAAGAATCCGGTGGACTCAATTAAACAAAATAATATAATTTACAAAATACCTTGCGATGACTGTTAGTTGGGTCAACTGCATAGGTCAAACTCATAGATCGGGAGTAGTGAGAAAATCAGAATATAAGAGTTTAGCTAAGGTTAGAATAAGTGATCACACGAAAATACGTAATTCAGAAAAAAAAGCTCAGTAACCGCACTGCATGCATAAACACACAACCACACGAAAGGGTGGGTGGGAAAGAGTCGAAATTCTAAAGAGTAATATAGATCGATGAATAGATACAAAGGTTGATTGCTGAATCATTATTATTTTTATTACTTTTCCCTTGGGTTCCTACTGGAACATAGGGCTTCAACTCCACGTCTCCACTTGCTTCTGTCTTCTGCTGTACTTTTCATCTGCATCCATGTTAGTCCATACTGTTTCAAATCCTCTTCACACGATCTCCTCCATGTCAAACTTGGACGTCCCACTCGCCACTTCCTTCTTTCGGGTTCTACTCAAAGGCTTGACGCGCGATGTCACCCAACGGCCTCCTCAGCGAGTGTCCAATCCATCTCCACTTTCGCCTGCATATTTGTTGGGCGATTGGTTCTTGTTTTGTTCGTTCCCATAGTTTCTTGTTGGTTCTTGTTTTTTTTAGCCATCTGATCTTCAGTATAGAGCGAAGACAGTTGTTGATAAAGTTCTGCATCCCGATGCAAATATTCTTTGTGACCTGCCAAGTTTCTGATTCGTAGAGGAGAACTGACTGACTTGACCTTTGTATTGAAAATCCGAATTTTGTTGTTGATGCTGAGTGACGAAGATTTCCAGATTGGTTTCAGGTTGATTAATGTGTTTCTCGCCTTTCCGATTCTCGATTTGACATCCTCGTCCATTTCTCCTGTAGTTGAGACAATGCTCCCTAGATCAGTGAAGTGAATGAAGTAATCTCTTTCAAATCCCTCACGTTGATGGTGATTGGCACTGGATGTTGCTGCTGCTGTTGTTGTTGTTGGTTGGTTATTTTCATGACCTCCGTCTTGTCTATGTTTACCTGGATTCCTGTCTTTGCTGCTTCTTCGACCAGTTTGTCGGTTTTCTCTTGTAAGTCTTCGATTTTGTGTGACATCAAACAGAAATCATCCACGCGCGAAATCCAGGTCTTCTAGGTTCTTCACGTCTGTCCAGAATATCCCTGTCTTCTCGTTTCCCACTGTCTGACGCATAATCCAGTCCACCACAATTAGGAATATCATTGGTGATAATAAGCACCCTTGTCTGATTCCTGTGTTTACTCCAAACGCCTCGGTGAGTTTTCCGTTGTGGACCACTTGACATGTGCCGTTGTCGTACAGCTGTTGAATGAGGTTGATGAATATTTGGGGTACGCCGTAGTACTCGAGTAGTTTCCAAATTACTTCGCGGTCAACGCTGTCGAAGGCCTTCTCAAAGTCAATAAAGTTGAGGTAGAGATTTGATTGCCATTCCATGCTTTGTTCTGTGATGATGATGCGTAGAGTTGCAATTTGGTCAGAACATGATTTGCCTTTCCTGAATCCAGCTTGTTCTGGTCGGAGTTCTGTATCCAGTGTGTCCTTTATTCTGTCCAGGATGATGCGAATCAGAATTTTCCTTGGCGTCGACAGGAGCATGATTCCTCGCCAGTTCTTTGAGAGTCCTAGGTCGCTCTTCCTTGGTAGTTTCACAAGGTTACCTTTCCTCCAGTCAGTAGGTACCTTTCCCTCTTTCCAGACCTTTTGCACTAATGGAGTCAGCATATCTGCTGTCGTCTCTGGGTCCGCTTTCAGAGCTTCAGGGGTATTCCATCTGGTCCAGCTGGTTTTTCAGCTTTCAGAAGCTTGATTACATTCAAGACTTCATCTTCCGTCGGAGGATTGGTGACAACTTGCAGTTGTGTGCGTGCTGTTGTTGGTATTTCTGGACGGTTTGTAGGTGGTGGTCGGTTTAAGAGTCCTTTGAAGTGGTCCGTTCATTGTTGAATCTGTCTTTCTTCCTTGGTAATCTGGTTCCCTTGGCTGTCTTTTATAGGTTTCACCTGTGTTGGTCTCTTCCCGGATAGAAACTTGGTTATCTGAAATAATGTCCTCAGGTCCCTTTTGCCTGCTGCCTTCTCAGCTTCAGTGGCCAGATTGTCGTAGAATTGTCTTTTGTCCTTCCTGGCACTCTTCTTCACTTCTTTGTCCAGTGCTGTGTAAGTTGAACTAAGCGTCTCCTCTTGTCCGTCTTTGCATTGAATCATTTTCTCTTTCACCATTCTCCTCTCCTCTATTAGCTTCCAAGTGTCCGTTGAGAGCCCTTCCTTGTCTTGTTTCTTCTTTCTTCCTAAAACCGTTGAACACGTTTCGTTGAAAATTACCTTCAGAGAGTTCCATTGGTCTTCCACGGATGATCCCTCAGTGGTGCCACATAGTGTTTCCTGCTTTGCTCTGACAGTTGCAGTGAAAATGTCCTGTGTGGTTGTGTCCTTCAGTTTTTGCGTGTTGAACTTGCATTGTGGCCTATCCCCAGGTATCCTCGAGGCTTTCAGCTTCACCTTGAAAGTCCCTTGTACTAGATAGTGGTCTGAACCCACATCTGCTCCTCTCCTCGATCTTGTGTCCAGTAGGCTCCGTCTCCACTTCCTTGAGATTGAAATGAAGTCTATCTGGTTTTCGGTGTGTCCATCTGGTGAAACCCATGTTGCCTTGTGTATATCCCTGTGTTTGAACACACTGCCACCAATCACCAAATCATTGAAGGCGCAGAAGTCTGAGAAGAGTTCACCATTTTCGTTCATTTCACCGAGGGCCTCACGGCCCATGGTGAGTTCTCTTCCTGTATTGTCTCCTCCCAGTTTCGCATTCATCTCACCTATTAGGATTCTGATATCGCTCTTTGGGACGTTGTCCATTACTGTTTGTAGTTGTCTGTAGAAATCCTCCTTCTCCTCTTGTTCTGAGACGTTTGTAGGCGCGCAGCATTGAATGATTGTAACCTTCCTTCCTTTTGAGTTGAACCTGGCTGTCATTATCCTGGAGGAGATTGGTTCCCACTGCATGAGAGCTTTAGCTGCTGTTAGTGACATCATGATGGCTACTCCCTCGGTGTGCTCGTGATCGTCCTCTGGGTGACCGGAGTAGATTATTGTCTCTCCAGTTGGTAGTTGGCACCTTCCGCATCCGTTCCGTCTGCTCTCGCAGATTCCTAACACTTCTATTTTATATCTTCTCATTTCTGCGGCTACCTCGGAAGCCTTTCCAGTTTCGTACATTGTACGAATATTCCACGTCCCCATCCTTATTTTTGCTTTCATCGAAAGAAGGCACATCAGCTGACTGGCTTCCCTAAGGCTTTCACCGGCCTGTGTCATTTCACTTCCCCGATTCCAGCGAAAAATAAGGTTATTGTTTGTATTTTTAGAATTTTTAATATATTTATGCGTTGAAGTTTGTGTAGCAATTTGGTTAAGTTTTTTTAGGGGGGAGTTGCTAGCACTACGCTCCAACCCTCTCTCTTCATCCGCGCTTGGGACCGGCTAGAAAACTAGCGAGCTAGTAATCTAGGCGAGGTTACACCCAATACATGCAATAGAGTTGACTCAACCTAAATATCAGAGATACAGAAGATACTACTGTAACAGCAGAAAGTGCAAGACAAGGAAGTCAAGGTATATTTTCAATTCAAAGAGCAGCTCTTCATACATATGTACAGTTGTATATTCTTTAACGAATCATTGAGCATGTGATTTTGGTTTACATTAAACGATATGAAATGGAATGCTCAGCATATACATATCTGATATTCTGTTGATAATGCATTAGTGAACTATGAGAATATGTGAGAATAATATAGATAATGTGTATTTCAATTCGCATGATAACATTCCAACAAGTTACTTATTTTTTACTGTAAAAAACATCCAATTTCCTATCTGATTGTATGTGATTGATAACACTAATATTATTATTATGTCTGAATGTACTTTATCTTATATTGATTTTATTCAAATGTCTAACTAATTTTTACTTATAATTATATAAATGAAGCAGAAAGTTGTGTGAGTACCTTGATATAATTATGAGTGGCAATAATTTGTTCTCATCAAATATATAAATTTTATCCATAATGGATTTATACTCTACCACCACTGTACCCAAGTTTTATGCTTATAGCTTATAATCTGTAGATATTATTATATTATTGTTGTTTCCTTTTATTCCTAGAGGAACATAGAGCTTCAACCGCACGTCTCCATTGCGTTCGGTTCTCCACCAACGTTTTCATCTGGTTCTACGTCTGCCCAAATTTTTTCATCTCCTCTTCACATGACCTCCTCCAAGTCACCCTTGCACTGACGACCAACTCGCCGTTTCCTTTTCGGGTTCCACTTGAGGGCTTGTATAATGATGTCACTTTATGGTTTCCTCAGAGTATGGCCAGCCAATCAATCTCCATTTCTTCCTGCCTATTTGTTGCGCAATTGGTTCCTGGTTGGTTCGCTCCCAGAGATCACTGTTGCTGATCTTTTCTGACTGGCCATCTGATCTTGAGTATTGAGCGAAGACTCAATCTGTAGGTAAGCAACAACTAATTACCGTCATTATTACTGCACACGTTTGAATAATCAGAGAAGCACGTTTTGTATAACTCAAAAGGATACAAATCAAGAAGTATGGTGAATGTAAGAAGATTGTCGAAAATCCTCAGAATTTAAATCTCGTGTACCGGTAAAATAATTTTCAGTTGGAGAAACACTTAGTGACATTAAGACTACGCAAATAAGTTATAAATAATATCTAAATAAAGAAAATTTGCTTCCAGATATGGGTGAACAGAGTTTTCAGTCTGCAGTAGCGGAGAATCCAGCTGATGAGGCTATGGAACTACATCATTTCAGACGGTCAGGACATGTGTAATACATACCAAGCCACAGCTTTCTTCATCGTCAAGTGTTAGCTCATATAGAATTAAGTTAGAGATGAGTTCGGCGTGATCGTGTTGGAATGTGACATCAATCCATACATTTATTGGTAGTTAGTTGAAGCTACATAGGGAGGTAGATATATATATACGATTCTTGACTGATGCCCTGGAGATGGTAGTGATTAGTGGTTGGAGACTGAGTGTTGGTGGCACCGATGAGATATTCATCGTAATCAGCTATGACCTTCATGATTATAAAAGTTATGACTAACCATCATCCACTTATTCTTCACCCTGTGCGTTTTCATTCACTGTATCGCATTTCAATTCTCTACGAGTTCATATGCTTTAATGAATTCTAAAAAAAACACTGAATTTGCGTACTTGTTTGCAAAGTTCTACCTGCAAGACTATGCTTTATCCAGAAGTTGCTGCACACTCTACCTAAATTTTTAATCTAAAAGAAAATAAGCTCTTCGCACATTCATACTCACAATTAAATAATAAAAAAGAGTAATGGTGTTGATAGTAGCTAGCTGAAGGCAATCGGCAGGAAGCCCGACCTGCTCACCGAGGTTTCACGCTGGTTGGCACTCATCATTCACCAAGGCTTATATGTAACTTTGAAGGAATTCATGTCCCTTCTGAGATTCAAATCCGCGTCACCCAGTGCCATAGTCAGATAGAGACATTACCACTGAGCTATTCGGGCTCCCAATTGACCTCCTGTAGGATACTTTTGATTGAGTACTAGTTAATAACTACTGTAATGTGTCTAGTCCTGGTAACATCTCTAACTTACTGCATCACTCACTGGGTAACGCGGGTTCAAATCTCAGAATGGCCATGAGTTCCTTCAAGGTTGCAGACATGCCTTTCTGACTAGTGAGTTCTGACTAGCATGAAACCTAGGTCAGCAGGCTGGACTTTCTGCCGATTGCCTCCGATCATCTAAGATCAACAATCCAAAGTGCATGGTAATGATGAGCCACCTAGAATGGTGGCTACATTGCAGTCTGCAACAAACTAAGGGTTAGAAACATTACACCAACAGTGTTTATGTACACCTTGTGAAAACGGTTTCCAGGCTGGGATAAGCCCATAACATGTAATAGTTACCATACAGCTTATGACAAAGAAATATTTGAAAAATTCCCTTGTTTCCTGACGTCAGAAAATTAACATATATCTACCACCTTTACAAGTATTATTCTTAAAAAGTGCTTTTCATATAATAGTTCAAAGTTAAACCGCTTCCATTATCAACAGTTGATCTGGAGGGATTCCGCAGGTATCAAATAGATTTCTTATGTTTCTTTCACAATTCACCTATAAAAGGTCTCGTTAACTCAAGTGTCGTATTCGTTTTAAGACAGTTAGTTCCCTTTATGAATTTAGACCAAGCAATAAGAAGACGTAATTTGCCTGAATCGTGTAGCGTAACACATTTTGAACAATCTCATCCATCAAACACGGACTTGTCATAGCCATATATATACATGAAATTAATAAAGAGTTAAGAGGAGAGGAAACAAATCTGCTTCAAGTTAAAAGGGCATATTGAAGGTTGAAACAACAATGAAGATCACTAATTCAAATAACAGAGGTAATAGGGCATCTACGCTGACCGGTATCTAAACAAAGTTTACCAAGGAGCGTTTGGTGTGATGACGAAGTGATCTTGAATGCTTAAAGGTGGTTTAAACTTTCTAACTGCTAGGGTTTCCTCAAACCTCAGGATATGCCCCAAACACTTTTATAGATAGTTTTAAAAGATGTGTAAATATCAATTTTATATCCTGTCTCTATAATATGTTTCGCAATAGAGGACTAGGTCTCCTGTTCTCACTATTAATGAGTTCTGGGGATTCTATTTGCTTCTGAAGCCATCTAGGAATTATGCTCTGAAGCTAGCCCTTATTTGCAGAGATCGATGAGTCCTCCCTATGTATGTGTGTGTCCACACGTACATTCAAAATGGTAAATATACTGGGATGTGACGTCATTTTTTGCATGTTCAAATGGCTTAGATGGATATATTGGCTTCACATTCTCAGTTATTATGATCGTAGTTGCATAAAAAGTCTTTTTAATCATAGCAGTGAGCTGAAGAATAGATCTTGGTGTTCTGACTACTTAATATATCTTGATGAACTTGTCTGGATAATTATTATCAACCAGAGTTTGTGTCAACTTTCTTTCCTCTCCACCAAGTGTTTCTTCAGTGCATATTCGTTGGATTCTACTGAAGAGGCGTCTTACGAAAGCTCTTTTGTACCGAACAGGGCAAAAACTGTGGTAATTAAGATACTGTTCTGTCCAGTTAAGTTTTCTATAAGTAGATATTTTTACTGACTCATCAAGGCGTCGACTAACCAATATGTCTAGGAAGGATAAAAATTTATCTTCCTCTTCTACAGACGTACATGATATGTTATTCTGAACTTCATTCATTCAATTTAAAATTGAGGTGGCAGAACAAGACTTATCATTTATGATTATAATATCATCTACATACCTTCTATAAAGTGGCACACTTTCGATTAAATCCTCCGATAAACTCCTAATGTACGACATGTATATATTTGCTAAGAGAGGCCTTAACGGGCTTCCGATAGCAATACCATCAACCTGCCCTTCAAATGTAAACCTAATATTTCTAGCCCATAGAATTTTTAAATCCCTTAAATACGATATAGGGAAGTGGATGAAAAAATTATGTGTAGAAATGTAATCACAAAAATGTTAATTGTTTTAACTAAAGGCGAATTTGTTTCAAAACAAGCAATAAAAGTTAATAAAGCAGGATTTAATGAATTCATCAAATTTCGGTGGAACTCGTCAGCTGAATACTCTACATACACGGATATATATACTTTTGAAATTACATTGGGGGATATAGGACTGATAAGTAAACAAACTACATTGAATTAGTCATGCAGAAAGACAGGTGCGAATGTTTTTCCAGGTCATGTTCAATTAGATAAGGGGAGTGAGAGTATGGGAGATCAAAATTAAGAAGCTGAAACATACCTATTCCAACGTCAGAATTGAGGAAATTGCTACTTTTATGTACTAAAAATGTCCAATTCCAATTCGATGGGCGTTTATTCCGTCAAGTTGATGGTGTCACAATGGGAAGCCCTTTGAGACCACTTTTCGCTGACTTATTCTTGTCACGCCTACAAACCGGTACCTTGTAGCAACATATACAAGAAACGGACGTATACCTAAGATATGTTGATGACATTTTATCGCCTGTGGAGGCAGATCAAAGGCCGAAGACATGCTGATAAAATTCAACTCATGCCATCCCAATCTCAATTTCACAGTAGAACACGACGAAAACGATACTATTAAATTCCTAGGCGTTTTTCTGGCAAAAATGAATGGTGGCACAATCGAAAGATCTATATTTAGAAAGTCTTCATGGACAGGACAGTACATGCATTTCAAGAGTTTTGTTCCAATCCAGTATAAAAAGAACTTAGTCAGAACACTGTTCAATAGGGCACGAAAAATTTGTTCTGACAGTACTGTTGAGCATGAAATAAAATCCCTGAAGGATATCTTATCTAAGAATGGATATCCTGAGAAGTTCATTAATAAATACTATAAAGAAAACAGCCCCTGCAAAACAATCCGAACAGTTTCGACGAAACCTGTCTATATCAGTTTGCCATTCAAAGGAGATGATGTACAGGAAGTAGTCAAACGAAGACTAGACAAAGCCATCAAGAGAACTTACTATGCTGCAAAACTTGTTTTCCTTAACACCACTGAGTGAGTGCTTCAACAATCTGGGAAAGACCAGTCGTCAATCCTCGACACTTCAAACTGCATATATCAATTTGAGTGTGTTTGTGGAAGCAAATACATAGGTCGTACGGAAAGGCGATTGTCTACTCGCATGACGGGGCATTTGCCAAAATGGTTGAAAACAGCTGAGTGCAAAGTGCCAACATCCTCAATCACAAAGCATCTTGTGTACTACGGACATGATATCGACGCGGTCAAGTCATTCACTATTGTCAGCAGACAAAGAAACGAGAAGATGCTTGCAATTGCAGAGGCCTGTGTGGTTAGAGTTTACAAACCAGGTCTCTGTGTACAAAAGGAGATGGTCGTGACTGTGAATCTACCATGGTAATAAGTTTTACTTATAATTCTACCTATTATTCTCATTATTATTCTTGATCCATTTAAAACTATCCTTTATCAGTAGCATTATCTTAACTCACTTCAACACTGTTATTATTATTGTTATTACAACTATTACTATTGACATCCCTCTGGTTGCAATTCTTGTTAAATTCTCTAATGTCTAATTGTTTATCTAAGTGATTTAATCGAGGTGTAACGCAATTTATCTTAATTTTGATCTCCCATACTCTCTCTCCCCTTATCTAATTGAACATGACCTGGAAAAACATTCGCACCTGTCTTTCTGCATGACTAATTCAATGTAGTTTGTTTACTTATCAGTCCTATGTCTCCCAATGTAATTTCAAAAGTATATATATCCGTGTATGTAGAGTATCAAGCTGACGAGTTTTACCGAAATTTGATGAATTCATTAAATCCTGCTTTATTAACCTTTATTGCTTGTTTTACATTCGTATCGGGAAATAAATGTTTCCAAATATGTTTTAGTTGTGAATGAATTCCACACAGAGTAATAGCATAAATACCCGTTGGATGAGGGGAAAGGATGTAAACAGATAGACTTTTACTGTCCGCTCTCTTTACTCCTAGATAGTATATACAGCTACAGCAAACTCATTAAAAACGATACTTTTCATATATTTAGCCTGGTGAACAGTGAAAATATCCGAACTGGAAAATAAACTTTATTGCAATTCTCCCCACTAGCAAACTTGTTCATTTCAGCTCAATTCAACCCAGCTTTCCAAACAGAACAAAAGATGTAGAATAATACACGAAGTGATAAAAGCCCCATAACTCTGTTATATAAGTTCAGTCACCCAGGTTCTACGAGATTCACCAATGGCTCTTTCTATGTACATGATTAAGATTATTCCTTTACGTTCATAGTGTAATATAGGGCTTCAAGCTGGTGCTTTGAAGTTTAAGTTGCGGTGGATTTTTATTTTATCTTTTCTACGGAGTGAAATTGTTAGCTTCACACCCAACCTTCCCTCTTTACCAACCTTACTATCGGCTTAGCGAGGATTAAGAGAGCGTCAGCTTGGGATCAAACCTTGGCAAGCGTTCTACCACTGAACCACCGACGCATTTCTGTATATGTAGATTAGGTTTAAGGCGTTTTATGGTGACCGCCCCAGCAAAAACAGTAGGCCAGGTTTTCTTAAAACGTTGGTTATTCAAAACACCTCTAAATTGTCTACTATATGACCAAGGTCCAATAAATAGCGCGTTCACTTCTGACTGTCTTAAACAAGCAAACTTAGCAGTTGGATTTGTCCTTTTTTCAGTAAAGCATTCTATTTGTAACTTCCCCTCCATTACACATTCCCAAATAGGTACATTCGACAACAGATTTTATCTGATTACAAGCTATCACTACAATCAGGTGTGCAGTGTTGATACGGTGAACCATTTAACTGTCATTTAATGAGGTAATTTGTTTTATTAAATGTCACTTTAGTGGACCATCAACTGATAAAGATCACCTTTAAGTAAAACAGGCAAGATTTCAAAAATGTCTTATGCATGGAAGCTGGAAGTGAACTTGGCAAAAAAGAGATAAACTTGAAGATTTTCTCACCACACCTAATCGTAGTTAGAATTATTTACCAAAAATAAATTTTTCTTATCGCAAATCCAACCGTTTTTACTGGTCAATTTGAAGACAGTAGGGTTATCTTGTTCAAATTCTAGTTCGCACATAATCTCACATACTTAACAGTGAAACTGTGAATTTTTGACCACATGGAGTGTTAACAGTCTCTTAACTGTTGCAAAAGGGAGATCGTCTTTCATATTTCTCACAAATATGGTCCTTAATCCAAACATGGTCTTTTTCGCAAACAAGGAGTTGTTATTATGATTATCAGGAAATCCATCTGCATCAAAAAAGACCTTCAGCATCACACACAAGATCCGATCAAACCTCTCAAATGGACTTCAATCAAGGCTTCCAGGCATACTTGACGCACTAGCCATCCAAAAGTTGAAGCCCACCCCAGATATTCAGAAGAAATACGTTAAACTGTTGTTTCAAGCAGAGCCATCTTAAAAAGTCAGTTCTATCGATAATGATAATCCTAGTGTGCCAAGTGCTACTGATAAGATTTATCAGTAGTATATAAAGAGACGTTCATCAACATAAAAACATCAAATAACAAAGAGATACATTTGATTTCAGAGAAGGAAAATAAAACAGCGTTCTGGAGATAGATGGAAAGCGTGAAAGGAATACAAAGAAACGCAATATGAAGGAAGACCAGAAGTACCAGGCACAACACAAAGATCTGTGCAAATGGTGCGTTGAAGATAAGGTATACGTAATATAACTATATAGAGAAACCGAAATCCATGCAAACAGTTCTCTAACAAGTAAAGCATGACCAAACCGAGTTCACTTTTAACATTTGGAAATATTTGGGTATTGGGTATATGATATTCATTATAAAAAGGTTTTTGTATTTCCCAATGAATGAAATACAAAACGATATTGTTGGTTTTACTGACGTTTCGCTATTTTTTACACTAATAGCTTTATCAAAGTATTAATAAACCGGAATTTACAAAATCTCAGCGTATATATAATAAAGAATTAAGGGGTGAGAAAATAGACTTAGGTCTAGTTAGAGGGACATATTGAAAGTCAAAATAACAATGAAGATTACTAAACCAAATAACAAAGGTAATAGTACGTACCTTCCTTATCCACTCTTACGGTACATATCTGATATTTTTACGTTTTTTAATTCGTGTCTGCACTTATGTGCTTTTTATCCCAACACTCTACCTATTTTGTTATTCCCTAACTGAACAAAAAGTCTTTCTTCTCAGACATTGTGACCCTACTAAGTTTTGCATCGGTGGCGCAGCGGTAGAATTCTTGTCAACCACGCTTGTGGTTCGGGGTTCGATTCCGGGTCACCGAAGCACTCCTTTGCCTCACTAATCCACTAATAAGATTGATCAAGAGGGAAGGTTGGGCTTGAGGTTTGCAACTTCATCCCGTAAAAGTAAGCGCCACTGCTATCGAAACTTCAAAATTCTAGCTTGAAGCCCTATGTTCCACTGGGAATGTGAAGGAATAAAACTAAAACTAATGTTTTCATACGATCTTTCTGTTTATCAAACTTTGCAATTTTATTAATTTGACCCTTTACTGGATGTAGTTTTTTAACTTTCTTACTCATTCACCATAAATATACGAATGTATAACCGATTTGATGACTTCATGTACAAGAAACTGTTTTCCGCTGTAACCGTTTCTTTAATATTATTATTGCCTACTTGGGTTCCATGGGAAACACTGGACTTCAACAGCACATCACAATTCGCCTTTGTTCTCCGCAGTTCTTTTCATCTGACTCCATGATTGCCCATAAGTCTTCACACAAACCTCTCCATGTCACCCTGTGACCAACACCCATCCTGACGTTCTCTGTTTGGGTTCCAGTCGAGAGCTAGCATTGCTTTTGATGTTACTCAAAAGTCACTACAGCGTATGCTCAATTCATCTCTATTCGCCCCTGAATATTTGTCGAGCTCTAGGGTCTAGGTTGATATTTAGATCGAAATCCTCGTACAAAATGGATTTGCATCATGTTTTTTAGATAAGAGTATACGGTCAAATCCTATAAAACATGACTTATCATCCGCACCCAAGAAAATTCTGTACATGAGCTTGGAATTCAGAGACAACGTAGCTCCCGATATCATGAAAAGAAGGGTATCACAGTCCCTGAAAAGAACATTCCCTGCTGCATCTTTGAGAATTGCCTTCACCAGTCGACCATTACCATTCGATAACATAAAGGTCAAGACCCGCTGCCGCTCTGTGTGCGTTTCTCAATTCACCTGCTCGTGTGGAGCTGGGTATGTCGGTCATTCGACTTGAGTACTGTCTAAGAGGGTGCAATAACACTATACTGCATGACTACGAAGAGGTGGAAGTGGAGAAATAAGAAGCGCAATCATTGAACATCTGGTCGATAATTATTACCCCATCTCTACAGTCTCTGTCTTTAAAGTCACCTACAAGGCAAAAAGTAATTTGCCCAAATCACTACGTTACCGACTCATCTGTATTTCTGAAGCTTTGGGTATCGAAATAGAAACGCCAGATCTCTGTGTACAGAAAAAGTTCGTTGAACCCATCCCCTCCAACTTTCAAGCTCTTAATTCCTCTCAACTAAAGCATGGTAATCCCTAATCATATTTTGGCTCTACTAATTTTTTCATTCAAATATAACTATTACTATTCTTACTTTGATCTCTTCCGGCATTACTTCACTTGTTCCACTTGTCATTCTAAATCAATTATTTTTCCAATGTTAAATTCTATGTTTTAAAGTATTGTTTTTGTAGGGATTTTGTTTGATTGCATGGAGGATTTCATCATGAGCTGACATCAGTTAGAGAACCAATAGGAAACCTGGGAGTACTGGACAGCTGTTTCGTCCTAGTTTGGGAATCTTCAGCAGTACGTATGTTATCAAATTTCACGCAGTGTTACGCAACATTTTTATTTTAATCTGTTTGCTTACTAATCCTATTATTGTACACCCCTTCCAAGTTCCATCCATCCTATAAATTATTCTATATACGACATTAATTGTTTTGCCACTTGACGTCTAACTGTGATTATAATCCCAAACATTTTAGATTTAACTGCATTTCATACCACTATTATTATTATTTTTTGTATTCACACCTACGATTCACTTCCCTCACCGGATGTAACTGCTTTAAAACCATAAACATATATACGATTGTACAGCCTGAAAATAGATTTGTTGTTGAAAAGAGTCTTCAACGAATAACTTGTTTTGATTTTCCAAAATATATGATCCTCTTAGAGTCAGTCTCATTACCTGACAGTCTCTAAACACCAATCAATTACACTTCCTTATACGAGAAAGTAAATGAATCGCCAAATGACCAGTCCATTTGTATTGTCTTTCGTGAGTCATACTAATTCCTAGTTTGCTTTGACTGACTGATGTCATAAAACCAGTTAGTCTTCACTGTGAGCACATATAAGTCAAAAGATTTTCACTTTATTTCTTCCTAAATATATAAATTCATTTATTTAATGTGGTTACGTGCCCATAGTTCATGGTCATTGAAATAGTCAATTCCGAGCACAGTAAGACTCACCAAACAACACAGACATCCAAAATATTTCTTCACGTGATTTGCTTAGGTTCTTATAAGCCATAAAAATACAAAAACCAAGCTGTCATTGAGATTTAATACTGCATTTGTTCTACGTATTATTACACACACTTAATAAAAGCCAAGTTTTTGTACTCAAACAACACAATCTTCATTGTGTGAGTATTTCGAGGTATAACCGCTCAAGTTAAGCAAAGATGCTTCAAAAATCAGTCCCGGGTTCTAGTCTCACTTCACTTACTTCAGCCTAAGCAATTAAGTAGTATCGTCTCTATCAGCCATTACGAAATCTGATTTCTACCTAACTCGACAAGATTATATAAAAAGAAGGCCAGTGAAAGAAAGAAGTAATAGGCAGCTGTATTTCTCTCATTTGGGACATTATAGCAGTGCGCACCACTGACGCCAACAGCGATTTATCCCGAGACTTCCAAGTTATGATGCCCAAACTACGATGAAACAGCTGTCCAGTACCCACTGGCTTTCAATAGTCCTTTAGCTGATAACACTTCAAGACCAATTATGAAATCTATCAAATCCCTACTAACCAACACTTGCAAATTATACCAGTGGTCAAGGGAAAGTGACTACATGATGTAGTTACCTCAAGCTTTAGTGAAATTCGTGACCAACGAAGTCTACTATATTGGCCGTGAAGACAAATAATCATCAGTGTTACTAACTTGCCTTCATGCTATGTACCGATAGTTGTCAGATATTAGAATTCATGGGCTATTGCATTCTGTCTAGCTGCCTGAAGAGTCAACAAGCTCACTTTGTAACCTGAAAGTCCTGGGCACCATCTAGGCTGGTGTGATTTGTGTTTGCATACATACATACAACTGTTGAGTCCTTAACAAGGACGAAACACCTATCAATTACTCCTTGATTTCAAACGGTTTTCTGGCTAAAGTCAGTTCAAAAATCATTATGGGTGAAATTTATTTTGATAGTCTCACATTGTTATACAGTACAATTTACTCATGAATGCGTTTCGAGCATAATTTAATACTGCCCATAATCATATCAAACCACTAATCACACAGCTTTCTAACTTCGTTTATACGGTTCCATTATTTTTCATCGCTTGACTTGATTGGTAGTAGTATTTTCCATATTTCCAGTATGAGTGATGAGTCATTCCCACTGCACGTGTTGAGTGTAGGCTCGATGAACAAAGATTCAGTAATCAACCTCTCTTTATCTCCACCTACCTATATTACTTCTTAGAATTTTAATCCTCTCCCACAATATTGTGTGGTTGTATGTTAGTGCATGTAGTGCAACTGCTGAGCTTTTTTCTAAATTACTTATCTTCTCGGAGTCAACCATTCTTACCTTAGCTAAATTCTTTTGTTCCGACAACCTCACTACCCCTGACCCACTAGTCTGACCTATACAGTTGGCAGGGTATTAAGTAAATTACACCATTTTGCTTAATTGGGTCAACCGACAGGGTCCTTTAGCCTACACAGCTTGTCCCTGCCTGAGTGAGTTTGTAGGTTTAAATGCCACTCGAAACGTGGTCATCAATAAATATTACTGTATAACAAACACTGTAAGACTTTATCAAAATAAATTTTACCCACAATGGAATTATACTCTACCGCCACATTGCACAAATTCTATTCTTATATCAGTTCAAAAATCAATCTAGAGAAAAAATAATGCGTTTAATTCTAATAAAACTGAGAGAGAACAATTCCACTACAAATATTTATGCAGTGATCATTTTCGTTTATTTTTTTCTCTCTCTCGGTTGATTGCGATGTATGCAATAATCGGATAAATGTGAAGGAAATATGATACTGTATGGTATTTTCGAAAGCTAATCACACTGACCTTTAGAAAAAGGGAACGAATTCTTACGGATAAAAGACTAAGTATGACGCAATACTCTAAGACTATGTGTGCTAATTATAATTACACTTATAAAATGTCAGTTCGACAGGTTTTTATATTCTCTAAAAGATAGTAAAGTATACGGACGGAATGATGCCAATTCCAGTGACGTAATCGCTGTTTAATAAAAAACCACCCATACAAATAGAATATCGAATCAGTAATGTAAAACAGAGATATTTAATAAATTAGATATAAATACGCTTAAGTATTACATCACCTTTATTATACAACCAATGCAGACGCGGGGAGGGGAGAAGCATGAACAGTCAAACATAGTAAGCGTAACCTAACAGAATAAGTGATCTGAAATTCACTCCATGTTCAAACTATTAATGTATATTTGAATATGAAAGAAGAGGCGTTCAGCGACGAGTTACCCCACTTCACCGCCGTGTTGCTCTCAAACTGTACAATAGCACATATTTATAGTGTATACTTGCACATCAGTTAGAGAACCACTGAAAAACCTGAGAGTACTGAACAGTTGTTTCGTCAGCCTAGTTTGGGAATCTTCAGGAGTACGCACCTAAGCCGTTACCAGTAGGCTACAGCAGGTTGAAGATGAGGCAGTAACTCATCGAAGAAGACATTGCGAAATGGAGGCGCTAGGTCGTGAATTGGTAGAAGTTAGGATTCATGGGCCGGCCATTGGATCGGGTCCCAGTGGCTCAATGGTCTACGAGTGTGCATTGCTGAAGAGTCCCAAACTAGGACAAAACAACTGTCCAGTACCTACAGGTTTTCCAGTGGTTCACCAGCTGATGTCAGCTCATGATAAAATCTTCCATCCAATCATAGACACACAAACAAAAGAAATGCTTCCAAAGATAAGCCGTTAAAATTTTGACTTTTAGTTACTAATCACATAGTACAGAAAGAGTCTATTGGGAAGAAACTAAAATAAAACTAAATAAGTGAATTGCGTGACGTAACATAATTGACAGGACTGAGTACAATTCAACTCAAATCGAAAGAGAGTCGAGTTAAGATCAGTTCGGTAAGGATATTGATTACGACACTGATCTTGCATACCCTGACACTGTTTCAATTTCAGTTAGGCTCTACATTCAATCCTTTCAATTGTATTACATCACGCAATTTGCTTATTATGTTTCATTTTAGTGTCTACCCAAATAAAATCTTTCTGTAGTATAGAATTCCTTATCTAGTACTTACCATTTTATGGACACATATTTGGAAACACTTATTTTGAATGGAGGATTTCATCGTGAGCTGACGTCAGTTAGTGAACCGATGGAAAACCTGGGAGTACTGAACAGCTGTTTCGTCATAGTTTGGGACTCTTCATCAGTCCAGTACTACCTCGTGGTTTTCCAATGGTTCTCTATCTGATGTCAGCCCATGATGAAATCCTCCACCCAATCAAACAAAATCCCTACAAAACCAATACCTGAGAACACTTGTTTTGTTTTAATGAAAATGTAGGATTGTACAGCGATTGTACAATCGCTTGACTCGATGTGGATTCTTAAGTTATTTGAATCTTTCAGAAAATTTTGTGATTACAAACCCTTTTTGGCTGATATATGTATCATCGTTCTAGTATTTTAATATTTTCTTTTGATTAATGTTCGTCGTCTATCCCTGTTTTCAGTTCATCCATATTTCTAATGACTCTTTTTGCTGTCGTAGGATGGTAATCTACTGGTCATAATAATCAAAATAGTAATGATAATGATGTTTTGTCCTCCAAAAGTAATCATGTTTCAACGAAGTCAATGGTTATACCACGTATTGATGACTCAACTTTGAACTGCCTACAGAAAAACGTGCTATATTCTATCTCATTCTCTCACACAGGATATCGATGCCATTTCTGGTTGGGATACTCTTATTGATTTTCAGGTATTTAACGTTTGGGTTTGGTCAATTAAATTTTGTTATAGAGTACACATTTTGTACTAAACGGCTCTTCTGAGGTAGTGAAGTTCTTTATTGTTGTTGAATTGTTCTGCGAAATTCTATCACATTAATTCGTGTTTTGGTATTATAGGGATTTAACAATTGACCGTGGTTGATTCATGGAAATTTAGCAAACTGCACCGAATAATGAATGGATTGGTTTCCTGCATTTGTGCCGAAAGACTTGATTCATGGACAACAGGGAATGCAACAAATCCAAACATAATGCCAGGCAGATGCACAAAGAAGATGAGTACGGAACCTGCTGCGGACAATAAGAATGTTGCCCGAAATGGATGTACCTCAATGCCTTCCCTTTAGACGCATTTCTGATTCACAATACTCACATAAGTTTAGTTACTGATCGTGTTGAAATAAGCTCTGTGGTTAGCTTAGTTGATTTAAAGAGATGTCAACTGAGAGAGAAACAAGAATTGGATATTTATATATTAGTGTAAACGTAGAATTTGAGCACTATAAGAAAATATTACTCCATTTTCGAGTAAAGACAGTGGGAGGTACAGTATAAAAAATTGCAGTTTATCAAGTCCATAGCAAGTTAAGTGATTGAACGAACTTCTTCTGTATGCAGAGTTCAGGACTTAGCAAGTGAATCGCCATTGCTTTTGCAGTTTGAAGAAGTCTGATTCGTACACCTTCAGGAAGAATGCTTCGTATTCTATAGACGACTTTGAAGTTTGTTTGGGGTGTAGCTTGGTGTCGGGAATCTATCAGATGCTCTAAGATAGAGCTGCGAGGGCATAGTTTTTCTCCTTTGTGAAACCATGTTGGCAAGTGTTCGGTGACACGTTTGGAAAGCGAACGCTGGGTACGGCCGATATGCCCGGCTCCACACTAGTATGTGAATTGGTAGATACCCAGCGTCCGTTTTCTAAACCTATCAACGAACACTTATCAACATGATTTTACGAAAAAGGAAAACGATCACACCACAGCTCTATCTTAGAGCATCTGATAGATTCCCGACACCAAGCTACACCCCAAACAAACTTCAAAGTCGTCTACAGAATACGAAGCATTCTTCCTGAAGGTGTACGAATCAGACTTCTTCAAACAGCAGAAGCAATGGCGATTCGCTTGCTAAGTCCTGAACTCTGCATACAGAAGAAGTTCGTTCAAGCACTACATTTGCAATGGACGTAATCTATCTTAATATCCAACGGGTAAATTTTGCTTAATTTTTTCTCCTTTGTTTCTTCACTAGTATTATTTTGTCTTTTCAATTGTAATATTTTACATTTTCAGCCTTCCTGTTCTCTACCTCACCTGATTTAATTTCTACAACTTATTACCACTGTTAATGACTTGACCAACGCTCAACTGCAGTTTATCGTTCATAATCATGTTCTCACACAGTTCCAGCGGCCTGCTTAAATCAATGGGTTACCAGAATTTCTATCCATTAAAGTGCTGCTTAAACTGTTCTGCACTTCTTATTGTTTTAATGGTGCAATTATATCGAATAACTCGCGCGTATATTTGATTAGTTTCCCACTATACTCTATGCAATTTTCCAAAGAAATGAAGAAAAAGTGAACAGAATCGGTTTTATTCTCATTTGATGTACTTCAGATTATTGATTTACATGCAAATTCTGTATGAAGAGGGAATATTTTGAAACTAAATAGGCTGGAAATTTCTGTTATATATTTTCACATATTCTCTGAAATAACGATTTTTTATAATTTTTAAAAAGCTTGTTGACGCAGCTTCATAATTAGCTTCATATGTGTTTTCCTACCTGCCTTGTTATTCATCGTATCTGTTCATTTATTCAGCATAGAAGCCAGTTCGTGATACTAATTCGATAAACAAAGACTCAGTGATCATCCTGTCTATGTCTCTCAAATTTAACTGTACCACCTTTCAATACTTTCAACCTGTCCAACCCTATTGTGTGATTATGTACAAATGAATACTTTGAAATAGCTAAAGTGTTTTCTAGCGTTAAGTAAATTTCTGTGTTCCGATGATCTAATTGGCCCTCATCTACTAGTCTGACCTATGTCATTGACCTTACAGTTACCCCATGGTATTTTTTATACTGTTTTACTTTTCTGACTGGATCTATCTGGTCCTTAAGCTGACAAAGTTTTTTTTTCTAGCCTTCTCTTCATTTAAACACAACCAAGGATAAGTGAAACGAGTTAGGCGTTAATTCCGCTCCGCAGAAAGTACATTCCAAGGAAAGAAAGATAAGCATCCATTCACTTCCTCAAACATATTCCAAAATCCAGAGACTCAATGGTCCCAGTCACTTACCTTCACTACTGACCGGCATTTAAACTAATCAGGACACAAATGTATTCACTATTACGTCAACAAACAAAACAATCTACCTCTAATTCAGTATACTGAATCTATTACCAAAAATCAACTCAGACTTAACTTGTGCAGACAGAAGGAAACAGTGATTAATCTCAATTCAATCTGGGAAATATTTTCCCACTTATTACATAATTATGTTTCTCCGTTACCGTCTACTTTATTATTATTACTAACATCATTTTTGGCTCTGTTCATCTTCACTCACTTGCATGATTTTAGACTTCGTCTAAATGCTTTCCTATTTACAATGATGTAATCTTTTTCTTTCTGTAATTCGCTAGTCATGTGCGTTGGTGGCATAGCGGTTAAGACCCTCGCCGACCATGCACATGGTCCAGGGTTCGATCCCCGGCAGATGCACTCCTCCACCCCGCTAGGCCAGAAATAATGCCGGTGAAGAGAAAAGGTTTGGCATGGGGCTAGCAACCCCATCCTGTAAAATAAACACTACTACAGGAACTTCAAGCCACTAGCTTGAAGCCCTATGTTCCACTGAGGAACGTGAAGGAAAAAAAATTTGCTAGTCAATCAGTGATTTCAAGTATCGGTTTTGTAGGGATTTTATTTGATGGAGGGTTTCAGTATGAGCTGACATCAGTCAGTGAATCACTGGAAAACAAGCTGGGAGTACTGGACAGCTGTTTTTTCAGTCTAGTTTGGGACTCTTAGTCTGTACCCACCCACTGGGGTTCGGACCCAGAACTTTCTGGTTACAAGGCGAGATCGTAGAAAAGTGAGCCACTGGGACCCGATCCACTGACCAGTCTATGAATTCTGACTTCTGCTAATTCACGACATAGGGCCGTCACTTCATAATGTCTTCTTCAATGAGATACTGCCTCATCTTTAAACTGCTGTACCCTACTAGTCAGGGGTTCGAACGCTGGTGGGTGCGTACTGTGAAGAGTCCAAAACTTGGACAAAACAGCTGACCAATACTTACAGGTTTTACAGTGGTTCTCTAACTGATGTCAGCTCATGATGAAATCCTCCATCCAATCAATGTCTTGTTGCTAAACCGGCATTTGTCGAAAATTCCCGAATCTTCTCCCAAACTTATATACGACTATGTCATCAAACATTTCAATCAATGTTTGTTGCCTAAACTACGAAATTCGTGGCCAAACTTTCGATGAATAGGATAAGAAGTTTGTATTGTTATTTTAACAATACTGGGTATATTTTTAGCTGTCTTCAACTGCGCAGAAGCCTCAAAATGAACTATACAGATTTCGTACAGTAAATCTTATTGACATCATTCTGACGAAAACGCCCAAAAATTTATTTGTCCTGGGGTGATTTCGAAAATCGCATCACTAAACAAAGGTTTAACCCAGCATTCTATAGAAACTACTACGCGGCTGAGATCATTATATTTTAGTGAAAATCAGAAGAGAATAAAGCTCTGTGAACCGTAACAACATTTGCAGGACAATGTCTCATCCTTTTGTGTTTACCAATTCACCTGTGCGCGTCGTCATACATACACACATATATACAAAGAGCATCCATCGATTTCCGCACTTTCCAGCTACAGAACGCAACCCCAATTAGCTACAATGAATAGATAAAACCATCTAACTCAAATGATTGTAGAAATACGCGCTCAAAGTCATCTATGGTCAAGCTTATCCTACAAACAGATCATAAAGTTGATTTTAACACCTTGTCTATGACTATGAACATTCAACGTTTGTTTATTGGCTTTGGTCGCCATTGGTGGGCAACTTGAAGGCGCGAGTGATTTGATCGTGTACAAGTTAGAAGAAGATGAAAGAATACGAATAAAAGTACAATACATTCTTTGTAAAGACATTTGTATATAGACTTAGTACAGAATATTGATTTAAACAATCGAAGAATACAATTTCTCGTCACCCATTGTGTTTTGGAATTGAAATCGATATCTGTGTTTAGTGGTTGTCGATTCGAAGCGCCTTCGGAAATACTAGGATCTTAAAATTAAGTTCCTCGACACACACCTTTTCAAATCCAAACATAAATTTATTGAAGCTGTTACAATAAAACAACTATAACCTATTTAATGTGTCTAAAATTCATTGGTTGACTAATACACTGAGCTCACCTTAATAATCTGAATTTATTCACAAAGTGTATAGAGCCCACATTTTCTAATTCACGATTGTTCATCAGCCACCCTAAAAGTCTAAAAATTGACATAATTTATTATAATTGTAAAACTACATAATATGCTTTGAAAATTGACTCAATATGCATTTGAATAAGGCATTTAGAAGACAAATTTCGCGAAATGGTATCGTCATTTCGTAGTTTCTCTACAATCGCTTTGCAACTAGTGTGATTCACAGTAATAAAATAAATTAACATACGTGGCAATTACTCAGTTATATAAAGCAAAAGTACATACTAATGATCCACATAAATGCAGTGATAATAAGATGTTCCAACTGTCTTTCTGTCTTTTCATTGCGTCACGATTTTTGTTGTTGATTACAACTCATACAGTTGAAATTAATTGTTTATTTACGTGATAACTTTACTCAAACTTAATACTTTTTTCAATCCACCCCCCATCTCCTCATGAACGTTCCATCGCATTGTGGGTTAATACACTCTGGTTGTTAGATTATTAAGTATCCTTTTCTACAGGCATATCGTCTGAGATGGAATCATTTTTGAGGAATATTATACATATTTTTTCAAGTTAGACTACGGATTGATATCAGTTAGAGAACCATTGTAAACCAGGGAGTACTGGACAGATGCTTCATCTTATTTTGGGACTCATCGGTAGTACGCACTCACTGGGTGTTGAGCCCAGCACTTTCCGGCTACAAGGCGGGCTCGTAGACCATTCATCCACTGGGAGACGACTCAGTGGCCAACCCAAGAATTCTATGTTGAACCTATTCGTGATTTTAGCGCGACTCCATCCTCACTCCTAACCTGATGAATCCATTTATAATAAGCCATGATGAAAAGACGTGAAATAAAAAAACCATGGGCCGTTTTCATTCGTTAAATATGTTCGTTATCGCCTTGTTCAGACTTTCTCCTTCCTTTGTCATCTGGATGAAAACGTATAACAAATAGGTATGTGAATGTGAGTGTTTAGAATGTTACGTCATATTATTGTCTCAACCAATAAATATCCAAAAAATTGAGCTACTCTTAACTGAAACGAACATTTATCTGAACGAAACATGCACGAAATGTAAAGAAGGTGGATTACTTATTGACTGTCTAAATTAATAATTGATTTCATTAACTCCTAAAACGTCAGTGACACTCTTTACGAAGGTGAAATCTGACTAACTTCAACATTCAGTGTTGATGAACGTATCTGAAAGGAATAACACTGCATATCAGGATTCATCCAGAACTGATTTCAGCCAGATAACCACTTAAAACTAGGGATCACTTGGTACCTACTTCGTCTTACTTTGAAACCCCTCAGTAGTGAGCACCTGTCACTTCACCATGAACTGAACCCAGGACCTTCAGTTTACAAGGTGAGCTTAGTGACTATTCAGTCACTGAGATGGAATTCAATGTTGAGTATCTGTGCTCACAGTGAACTTTATGGTCGCCAATTATCACAATTTTCCACTAGAACTTTAGGCAACCTCATACTGCGGTCTGTCACTAGTGGGTTTCGTATCAGTTTTTAAGTATTAGTTTGCGGTGAATCAGTTCGCGTTGGATCTTGGAATTATTCAAACCACTGCCATCCAGCGCTGAAAACTACTATACACTAAAGAACCTTCAGCAGGCGTACTGTTGGATATATTGATGACACTGTATCTGATGAAAATTCTGGAGTTTTCATTGTCATTCTTGACAGCATCTTTAGAGCTGATTTCAATTCGCCTTACTATATATGAAGAATTAAAATGCTTAAACAAACGGAGTTGAGGATAGAGTTCATATCCGAAACCTCTACTAAATATAACAACAGTATGTTAAAGTAATATCTTAAGCGTAGTAAAAGAAGAGCTACCGTGTCAAACTTCCAAAGAATGGCAACCTAGACTTATGTAAGAACTGAGATGGAAGCATGCTGCTATCGACTCGAAGCAAAATATCACATTGAATCATTCTGGAATGACTAAAGCATGCACTGGACCCAAAAGTTTTCCTGGAACAGTATGAATTCAGAAAAATTAAATAATGGGCGGATCAAATTGCAAATCACCATCGAACAGAGCTTAGAATGAGAGTGAACACTTTACGTCAACTTCATCGACTTTGAAAACGCCTTCAACATTGCTGACAGTGAATTAACCTGGAAACTGTTTCGGTGTTATGGATTGTTTCGCTGCCATCTTTTATAAGTCCAATTTACTAGGAACATGATGTGTCACATGTGGCGTAATTCACAGCCGAAATTTGAAATGTCTGTAATGGAGACATGAGTAAGACAAAGCTGACTACCATGTACCGATGATATCCCTCATTGTGGTGGATAGGATCATGCAAAAGACCATGGACAGTGAGGAGATCGGCATATATGCCACAGACAAGAAGATACTGGAAGATCTAGACTTCACACACAAACTCGAAGACCTATAGGTAAAAACCATCAAGTTGACAGGAAGATCTGGCAGCAGTGACAGGATTTTAAGGGGAAATAGAAAGGACGGTGGTAATGAAGATAACCAACCAACAACAACAACAAGCCATAATCACTAGCAACGGAAGCAACTTAAAGGAGATCACTTCTATCACTTATCTGAGCAGTTTAATTCTCCGTTGAAGTTCAGGCTTCTACTAAAAACGCTTTGGCAATGTCAAAATAATAAATTTCTATTACTTTGGTTGATCACCATCAACCTAGCAGTGGGATCTAGAATACGCAATTGGTTCTATTTGATATTCGTCAGCTGGATATACCCACATTCCCATTGAGTAACTTTATTCTCACCCATCATTCCCCAGTGACCTTCGCGTCCCTGCACAGATAAACAGCTATTAGTAGTACAAAATGGACATCCTGTTGAATTCCCCTACAAGACACCATCAACCCACATGACATCACGTATATTTTAAATAGTAGATGCTGTTTTATTTAAACAAACCGAGGTAATTTGAAATATTCTGCACCGACTAAAAAGAATATATTAGTGTTTTTAAAAGTCAGCAGATACATAAACGGAAACAGCCTTGATGTTTGCAATGCTGTTTTTTTACAAATAAATTCGAATATAGCGGCATTAACCATATAAATCCTATTATGATTGGCCGATATTTTCCCACGCTTTTGATTGGTTGATTAAACTGCAACACAGTTGATACATTAATTTGTATGATATATTCCCATCATTAACAGAAATATTAAAACACTTAGGATTCTTTAAACAAGTTTAGCATGGAATTTAAATATATTGATAAAATGTAAGTATTACTTATGGAATATTTTACCATACATTTTGAGAAATTTTTAATATTACAAAATATATAAGGAAAGTTCACCTCTTCTGTTAAAAATAATTGTTATTATTGAAGTAACCTGAATTCTGAGGAAATAATTTGAAAAGACAGAAAATTTGCAAGAATTTGACTACTGACAGGTTTGATTTGGTCCCAGTGACTGAATGGTCTATGAGCTTGCCTTGAAACTAGAAGATCCTGGATTCTAACACTGTCGATGTGTATTGCTGAAACGTCCTAGAATGAGACGAAACAGGTGTTCAGTAATCCCTGGTTTTCAATGGTTCTATAACTAATATCAGCTCATGATGATACCTGTTATTTATTGGATGTTCAGGCTAGTCACTATCACTGTATTGTGGCTTCAAACTGCAAGTCTCCACCTGCTTCTGTCTTCTGCTGTACTTTTCACCTGCATCCATGTTAGTCCATACTGTTTCAACTCCTCTTCACACGATCTCCTCCATGTCACCCATGGACGTCTCACTCACCGCTTCCAATTCGGGTTCCACTCGAGGGTCTGAATTGCGATATCACCCAGCGGCCACCTCAGCGAGTGTCCAATCCATCTCCACTTTCTCGATTGTGGCGAGGTTCTTGTTTTGTTTGTTCCCATAGCTTCTTGTTGGTGATTCTTTCCGGCCATCTGATCTTCAGTATAGAGCGAAGACAGCTGTTGATAAAGGTCTGCAAGAGGTTGTTGGAAATATTCTTTGTGACCCGCCAAGTTTCTGATCCGTATAGAAGAACTGACTGACTTGACGTTTGTATTGAAAATCCGAATTTTGTTGTTGATGTTAAGTGACGAAGATTTTCAGATTGGTTTCAGTTTGATAAGTGTGTTTCTCGCCTTCCCGATTCTCGATTTGACATCATCGTCCGTTCCTTCTGTAGTTGAGACAATGCTCCCTAGATAAGTGAATGAAATAACCTCTTTCAAACCCCTCCCGTTGATGGTGATTGGCGCTGTTTCTAGTAATAAAATAATGCATGAATTCATTTAAGATATTTAAAAATGTTATATTTCCGCAAGACAATCATTATTAGGTATCTGGAAACTTGGATCACTGAGTCGAGAAGAGTAAATTCGACGAATATTTAGTCTATGTATGCATATGGAATTCAGTGCACTTTTCATTTCCTCATAAGGTACAGATGTGTACTACTGATGACCATGAAGTGATATCAGTTGTAGGAAGATTGAAATTTAGGTGGGTGCTGATGTTACATACCGCAAATCGACAGACGCTTGAATTCATGAAATATCAGGTTACGTCTAAATAGCTGGATAAATGATTTAAGGCCTGACCTTATAACTTTAAGCTCTTGAGTTTGATCCCCACTGGAATTATCAGTGGGTAATATTCAAGGGGGAACGGATGTCAAATCGAGAATCGGGAAGGCGAGAAACACATTCACCCACCTGAAACCAATCTGGAAATCTTCGTCACTCAGCATCAACAACAAAATTCGGATTTTCAATACAGACGACGTCAAGTCGGTTCTTCTATACGGACCAGAAACTTGGCCAGTGTATCACAAAGAATATTTCCAGCAGCAGGTTGCAGACATTGATCAACAGCTGTCTTCTTTCTATACTGAAGATCAGATGGCTGGAAAGAATCACTAACAACAAACTATGGGAACAAACAAAACAAGAACCAATCGCTCAACATATATGCAGGAGAAAGTGGAGATGAATTGGACACTCGCTGAAGAGGCCACTGGGTGACATCGCGCGTCAGGCCAGTGCTCGAGTGGAACCCGAGAGGGAAGTGACAAGTGGGACGTTCCAGGGTGACATGGAGGAGATCGTGTGAAGAGGAGCTGAAACAGTATGGACTAACATGGATGCAGGTGAAAAGTACAGCAGAAGACAGAAGCAAGTGGAGACGTGTAGTTGAAGCCCAATGTTCCACTGGGAACTCAAGGGAACAATAATAATAATTTTCAATAGCCTTAAGCAAGAATGTCAAGTACTTCTTGGTTTCAAATATTTCCGTATTTTATATCAGTTTCTGATATAATTTCAGAACGTTTATGTATTCAGCATGCAAATATTAAACTAAAAAAGGTATATATCGTTAAATTTAAGAAATAAATCAGTTCAATTCCTTCAGATGTAGCTTATTTATTCACCTTTTGAGTTAACTGTGTGTCAACCAAGCAAGCAGGCGGTTCAAGGTTCGATCCCGGCCACCGACGCACTCCTTGCCCTCGCTCACTAAACCAGTATTAAGACTGGTAAAGAGAGAAGGTTGGGTATGAGACTAGCAACCCATTCCCGTAAAAAATAATCACCACTGCTACCGAAACTTCGAGCTGGGAACGTGAAGGAATAAAATAAATAATGAATAAGCTTTCATATACAATTACTTGTCGTAGTCTTGTATCTGCTCAATGAGACGTTATTTTCTGCTAGTTCAATCGACCTCGAAAATTTATATCTTAGGTGCCTCGACAGACCAACTCAAGTATATGTTTATATGTATAACAGTCTCAAAAACGTCATTCGTACTCATTCTATACAGTGTTGAACGCAAATTTCATCACTTTTTCCAGCTAAAACTAGCATTTTTGTCATACTATTCGGTCCCGTAGGAATTACATCGGTATTCTTGTTGGATCGTTTCATGATATATTTTTCGCCATTAAAGAACAATAAAGTTCAGCGAGGAGTCTCTTTTCGGCGAATCCATTCCGTTAGCTTCACAATCACATTTATCTGAAATTATTTTGTATGCATGTGTGTGTACATTAGGATTGTCAAACAATAATAAAAGTTAGTTATGGTTATTTCTTACGTCATGAAAATGTCTCAAAAATGTGATGAATAATCACACTGAAACTAGGGTAGATGAAGATTGGTAAGTATTCACAAGGGTTACGTATCGCTAAGGACACCCATAATAATAAGATTTTCATGAAAGACCACAGAGACACGTGCGCAAAATGAATTACACAATAGGTAGAAAGAGTAAATAAAGGATTGCTTAGGAAAAAGATGCCGCTAAGACATTATACAAAAGTTACAAAATTAAAAAATATTCAGAAACAGCACTAATAACAAAGCAAGAGAACTTGGAATTATCCCTGAAGTAGAAGGTGGGGTGTAAACGTTTCTTCAACGTACATAAATCAAGGTTTTTCTATCCAGATTATTAAGGCCTCGGCAAGGCAAAGTACACGGAAGGTTACTGTTTTCAGGAGGCTTCTTTTGACTTTGTAGATGACTTTGAATGAATTCTGCTTGCATAATGAGTGAACAGTGTTTAACATTTGTTCAGTTATAGTACTCGTTATTGACCCACTGTTAAAATACATGCCTCGAATAATCTATATATCTCGCTGTCTCCACATGAGCAAGTAAATTGGTAGATTCACAGAGAAGTTGTCAAATATGTTAGTTTATGTTTAGAGTTGTTGAAGAACAGCAGGTGGCTTGAGGATGCCAATCGTAATGTAGCAGCAGAGAATGTTCTTTCAGGAAGTTAGATATTCTTCTCTGTAGGATGTCGGTCAGAAGGTCACGTCTGAACACCACATTCATGTATAGCATCTTATTCGGCAGAGAGATGGGTTGTACTTTCTTGAATTTTTGGGCTTTATTTGTTTATTTTTAAAGCGTATTGGATAGCCATTCCCATGTAGAGTCTTCCTCAAAAAATTGATCTCTTCTTTTACTGATTCTAATCTCTGTTTTTCAAGACATCGAGTAATATCATACGGTTGTCGTCCACTTCAGGTCTTTGATACAGGCGACAAATTCAAACGTGTCTCGAAGAGAGTATTTTGAAATTTGTTCTCTAACAGGCTGTAGGAGTTTTGCCAGTCATTAACATCCTATTTTTCTAGGTGTCATTCATATTATGCAACTTTTGTAAATACCTACCGATCTCCACCCACTCCCTCTAGTTACAATTTGATTATCCATCAGATTTTTGAGACGTTCTGATAATGTAAACAGTAACCCTAACTCATTTTTATTTTTGTTTGACAATCCTAATGTGTACACACGTAGACACAAAATAATTTTAGGTATAAATGCGATTTTACAGCTGGGTGAGTGAATTTGTCAAAAAGAAGCTCTTCGCTGAACTTTCTTGTTCTTATATTCATGTCTGGATGGGTATTTTACATGAATTTTATATTTCTATTTGACTTTTAACGGGACATAAATATTCTCTTAGACCCTCCCTAAAAATTGTGCTGGATACTATCGAATTCACGATTTACACAGTTCATAGGAAAATTTCACCATAGTCGTCTCTGCCTGGTTTTTTACCTTGTTTGGCACTCTGGACAGAGTCAAATGAAGTATAAACAGTTGTTGAACGCAGCTATAAATTAGCGAAGCAACTTCCAGGTCTTTATATCCCTTTGATATGGCTGGCAAGCATTACTAGTCGAGGTGAATGGCATCCAAATACTCATATTGACCGATCAGTAGTATATAGCGTTACGTAATTATGCTTGCTTTCTTCATCGCCGTTTGTTATATCAAGTAGGTTATAGTTGTTTCTATATTCGCTATTAACTGTTCAACCAAGTAACTAAAGAGAATTCGGGCTGTTTTGAAATGAGAGACACTGCTGATGACCTCAGGCTCAAACAAGTGAAACGGCTAGCAAGCAATACTGTTGTATATGGCTGTCTTTCAGTTCACATTATGTAGCGTCATCCATTTGTGTGCGATACTACATGGCATCGAGTGGAAGGCATTACCGTTTAGATAACAGCAAATGTCTTTGCAATGAAAATTGAAAACGTTAGAAGATCGTGTATTCTTAAAAATGTACGTATAAAATACTCTTAAAAAAGGTTATTAAATGCGATCAAATCAGCATGATGCTTCAGAAGAACTAGAACAACGTCTTTTTCACTGTCAAACAGAAATCAAAACAGTTTAAACCTTGATCTAACCAAGTCCTGGTATATTAAAAATGACTGATTCTGGAAGCTACCATGGAAACCAGCTAAAAAGTGGCTGTTACTAGTAAGAGATGAATATTACCATCGAACAACAGTTTGAGCGCACGGACATTGATTTCAACTGTGAGTAGATCGAAACGTCCAGCTGGCTTCATACAGAAATCTTAAAATACGTATAATATACCGATGTAAATTTTATCCGATTGTTAGTAACTAGCAACCAAATCCAGCACATGAATTTTATCGTATTTTGAACCTATCAGAAGGATGTGCTTGTCTTTTCAATGAGGGACAGTGTCCCTATTGGGATTCAAACCCATCACCTGTCGTTTTAAGCAGGAAAGTCTTATTCGCTAAGTCTCTTAGTCATAAAACATTGTCTAAGCGTCTTACTAATAGTCAACGTGTCAACGTGTTGTCGGGAAATAACCATCATCATCGCATTGACAGAGAATGCATTCACTTTCTATTATGATGAGTAAATCCTTGAGCTGCTGCTTAAATGTTTGCCCAGTGACAACTTTTAAAATCACTGAAGTCAGTAATTAAAGTATTCATGTAGTATATTCACAACAAGAAGTATTTTGCGATAAATCCTTATTTAGGCTCTACAGTTACATACAACAGCACCAGTAAGACCAAATTGAAATTATGTCAGAAACTCTATTGGGATACAAGTCCAAGATGGAATAACAGCCCACTGGTTTTGCATGGCAGAGGAATGCACATAAAATGTGCGGTTGCTGGTAACATAAGATAAAATGTGAATAAGGAAGTTATTGACACGCTAATGTTTATATCATCAACAAACTTATAAGTTTCCAGATGTAAGATAAATATATATACTACAAAATACAGAAAAATAAATGGAGTACAATGAATGGAAACTTAGGAGGGTGACAAAAAATAATCATAAACTAAACTGATCACAGAGCGTTGGTGGCACATAGGTAGAGTTCTCACCAACCACGTCTCATGCAGTCCGGGGTTTGATTCCCGGACACCGACGCACTCCTTTACCTCTCACGCCAAGCCAGTAATAAGGCTGGTAAACAGGGAAGGCTGGGCATGAGACTAGCAACTCTATCCCGTAAAAACAAACACCACTGCTACCGAACCTTCAAGACTCTAGCTTGAAGCCACCCTATGTTCCACTGGGAACGTAACGGAATAAAGAATAAACTGATCACATAGTGAACAAACGACGGGAACAAGATAAGTTTAGTTTAAATTCCATGGAGACAAAAAATAATAGTGTGAATTGGACTGGACGAAAAGGAGTTATAACGCTATATACTACTGAGTGACTGGCTCGAGTAGTGCTTACTAGCCAGCCAGCCGGATAGAAGTAATCTAAACACCAGTTGACCGTATCGCTCCTTATGCGCCGACCGCACCAAAGGTGTACCTGGTTCGATGAAGTTTGGCCAACTATTTGACAGAGCTGACAATATGCTAAATGATAATCGGCAGCTCTCAAATTACACTGTTAAGACTGAGATTTCACCACACTTTCCTTTTGAAATCGGAGTTCTTCAGATCACAGTATGCAACCTGCTTGATATCGTTAGTGGCAATCAAGAAAGCTGGCATGTGTGAAAAGGAGTAAGAAGGGCATACTAAGACAAGGAAAAATGATATGATGACGTCCATGTGCGAGGGGAAGGTAAACATGCAGGATGAATTTAATTTATTGATCCCTGTAACTGTAGCTTTACTTTTTATATCGATTGAAATGACAGTTAAAACTAACGAATAATTATTCCAACTTCTACTTGTATCACATTACAATTTATGATATAATTTCGATTTACCTTCACTGGTATTATCACATTCTAGCATATATGGTATTAAAACTGTAAGGTCTGAAGAAAACGTTGTTGAAATCACAGTCTCTCTGAGGAGACTAAGGTCAATCTAGTTTCACTATGTCAGAATATTTAGTTGGATGATAAGTAGCTTTGTTCTGATCACTGCATAGGTGACTTCGCTTTCAAGTTTTACAAGATTCTCTTCTAGTATATGATTAAGTTTTCACTACACGTACCAAGAATAATGATTATTATTCCCTTGCGTTCTCAGAGGAACATAAGGCTCAGCAACACATCGACTGCAGTTATTTTTCGGTGACTCCATAACAGCCCACAAGCTTGCATTTCCTCTTCGTAAGATCTTCTCCATGTCACCCTAGGACTTATCCACAGCTCGGCGTCTTCAGCTCGGGTTCCCTTGAATAATATCCGAGTGTAAACAAATTAATTTACTTTGGACATTCCCGTTGATTGACTGGACTGCAATGTTCTCGGTCTCATGTTGACATGTCGACTCATTGTGCAGATGCTTCGATGATGTCTGCTCATTCTACTTGAAGTAAATCTATGGATGGCAACTAAAAGAGGACACCAGGATGAGCATTTCGTCCACTTTGGAACTGGACAACTGGATGTACCTGCATTCCCCATTTAATGCGTGAGTGACGGTGTTCCCACTGAGTTTCTAGTAACCATCGTGACTCAACTGGTTTAGTGAACAACATTTGAGCAGCTAAAACTGTGGGTACTGGGTTCAGACTTCAGTGTGAATGCCATCAGTGACTGGGGGACGCAAGCGATGATCCAGATGACGAGTCCTAAATACGGCAGCTGAAATGCACATCCTAGATTCTACCACCAGTCACCATTCATCAATTTACATCAAGCTGTCATACTTGTCTAATATACGTCACCTGTTTTATCTTACAAAAGCCATCATATATTTAAGTGTCGGTTTGTAGGGATTTGATTGCTTACAGGATTTTCATCATGAGCTGACATTAGTTAGAGAACCATTGGAAAACCTGGGAGTACTGGATAGCTGTTCCGTCCTAGTTTGGGACCCTTCAGCAGTACGCATCATATATTTGTTGAATAAATGTACACATTCCTGAAACGAACAATTGACTGAAGCAACGTTTAGAAAAATGTAAATCACTTTTTCAAGACTTTATATTGAAATTTTAGAAAAATTTGAGGTTTCATAAAAACAAACCAAAAACAGAAAAGCTTCTATCTTTTGTGTGAAAAATCTCCACCATATTTTATCACTTTATTTAATCTTTTTATATTTTCTTCCAAAAGGGGGTTTACCCTTCTTCTTATTCTTCTCCCTTACTCCCTCAATTTTACGCCTAAATAAAATGGCTGCTTATCTTTTAAATTTGAATGATAAAATCAACGGCTTCACCTGGTTAAAACAACAATATTTATCTAACTTGACTTCTTTTTTATCGAAATTAATGACATTATTTTTTGAAAAAAGAAAAGGAACCATCTGCTGTTTAATACGAAACATGTGTTCAAAGTGTTAACTAGCACAAGGTTTGTCCTCTTTTCATTCTCATAGATTTCTTCTTCCTTACTTTCAAGGGATGTAATTCTTCAGATGTACCTGATGTTAGGCAACAGGTCTTTCTGTGTTCAAGCTTTCTAATTTTAAAATGAATAGAGTTGAAAAACAGCTTCAAACAAATAAGTATGCGTCTATCTATGTGTGTAGATTTGATTGATCTGATTGAGACGGTATAAAGAAGTTTCTTAAGTTTACTTCATGGTATCTTTGAGAAAATAAAAGGTGCTGTAGATACCAAATCTCAGTCGGAACAAGTTGGACTTGGGAAGTACAAATCATGTGCTATGCATGACTGTCGAAAAGAGCTTTGAATGGAAGGCAGATCTCGACCTGAGCTTCATCGACTCTGAAAATCCCATTGGCAACGTTAACCAACAAGTAATTTGGAAACTTATTCAGGTTCTGGAAGTGCCCGAAACTTTTATCAGACTTATATAACAGCTGAATGACAATGCCATATGTCAAGTGATCCACAACGGAAAACTCAGTGAAGTCTTCTAAGTGATTACGAAAGTGAAACGAGGAGGGCTGCCTACATTTCTGATTGTGGTAGATTGAATAATGCGGAGTAAGGAGATAAGAATATGTTGGATCCATAAGAGGACTCTGAAAGATCTGAACTTCACGAATTGTTTTTGTCTGATATCACACAAAATCGAAGACCTACAAGTAATAAACCAGAAGTCGGTAGAAGAAGCAGTGAAGACAGGACTTCGCGTAGACAAAGAAAAGACAGAAGTGGTCAGGACACACAACGATCAACAATAAGACGCCAATCATTAATACTGGAAAACGTTTGAAGGCGGTCATTTTTTTACTTATCCACACAGCATCATTGCAAATACAGGATAAGAATGTCACATTACGTTAAATTTGGAAAAGATGACAGATATTACCAACTCTGAGGTCAGGATGAAAGTCTGCTGCAACCAGCATAAAGATGAAGATTCACATCTGCAACACTGATAAGTACACAAATAAGTGTGCTTCAGAAAATCGGTGCGCTTCAACAGAAGTATTTACAACAGGCCATTGTAGACTTTTATCAACAGCCACCTTTGATGGTTCAATGTGGAGGAAAAGAAGGCGATAAAATGTAATCTGCCAGGGACACTAGTGACAAACAAATCCAGAACCCACCGCCTTACATATATGTTGAAGGAAACAGAGATGGATTGGACACAAGCTTAGAAGATAGTCGGGTGATAAAGCGCGCCAAACAAAGCCACAGACTTTAGAGCTGGCTAAGGAGGAGTGCAGTGATAGTACTGTTTTACTGAAGTCCTATATTCTACTGGGAACTAAGGGATATAATAACAAATGTTTGTAAGTTAGAAGTTGTAACGATGAAAAGGTGTCTTATCCCAATTTGACATTCTTCTGTAGTCTGATAGGATGGCTTTATGAGGGATCAAATCTAAGAGATTTAAGTTTCCAGGAAAGCCAGCTGTTTACCAGCCAACCAGTGGGTTGGAGTTCAAAATCCCTTGGATTCTGACTTCTGTCAGTTACTCGTGACGCGCTTCTGTTATCCAATGCTATCCATGAATAACAGCTTCAACCTGGCGTGGTGGAGCCCACTGTAGGTCAGTTTTGTCGAAGTCATCATATAGCCGTGTCTTTCTTGTATAGGACTCTACAGCAACACATACCCATACTTTAAAGTGGTTACCAAACTTTGTTTTCAATAATTCTATAGCTAAATTCAGTTCAGCTTCAAATCTACTTTGAAAGATGAAACTAAATTGAGTTTGTCGGCATAAATGTTTGACCGATAAGTAACAAATGTACCATTTTGTGTCAAACATAGTTCAATTTAGAAGCTAAATGTAAGTAATAATTCGCCGTCAAGAATCTGTGGTCGTAGTCTTCTTTACAGATCTGAATTACGCAGATGATGTCTAATGTCATACAAACTCGAAGAATTGCAGGCAAAAATCAACAAACTGGCTGAACAGGTAGCGAAGACAGGAATCCAAGTGACCATAGAGAAGAATGAGTTGATGAAGATTACCAAACAACAGCACCAATCACTATCAACGGAAGAGATTTAAAGAGGTTGCCTCATTCACTTATCTGCGAAGCATCGTTTCAACTACTAGCGGAACTGGCGAAGGTGTTAAAGTCAGACGGCATCAGAAAGGCAAGATACGCCTTCACCAACCTGAAACCAGTTTACAAATCTTCTGCACTCCGTTGCACAAAGAACAAGATTCGGATTTTCAACACCACTGTCAAGTTGGTCTTTCAATATACTGGTCAGAAACTTGTCCAGCCTGTCACAAAAAACGATTTCAAACAGGCTTCAGATTTTCATCAATATCTGCCTTCACTGGCATAATACTGAAGATCAAAAATGGACAGAAGAATTAGTAACAAGAAAGTTTGGTTGACGACCAAGCAACCAAGAGCTGATCCTTCAATAAATATTTAAGAGAAAATGGAGATGGATAGTGCACATACTGAGGAGATCGCCGAATGATCTCGCCTTCAATGCAGGCCATCGCTCAAGTGGAATCCGAATGAAAAGCCAAAAGTGGGTCGCCAGTGCGAAGATAACATGGAGGAGATAGTGTGGCGAGGAGGAGATGAGAGATTATGGACAATCGTGGACCCAGCTGAAGATGAGAGCAGAAAATAGAGCAAAGTGGAGATGTGTAATCTTCTTTATTCTGTTTTTAGGCTTTCCAATATCATAAAAGCAGTAAAAATGTCACGTGCACAGGAATGCGCTTGCCAAATTATTTTTAGAAAAAATTTCAAATCACATTTCCCGCCGTGTAGATCAATTGAATAATTATTACATTAAAACTATCGTTACTTCATTAGGCTAATAATAATAATAAGCAGATAAACAGAGATAAAAAGCTTAAACTAGATGAACACAGGAGGGAAAAAAACAGAACAAAAAAAAACAAAAGCTTGCGCGAAATATTTTTTTAAAAGAAAGGTAGATTAGATTAACTGCCCTACTATGTAATCAAAACTGATTATTAAAGATATTAAAGGTCTAATAATTTTTATCAGAAGTACATCGACCTGATTTGCGAAAATGTATCCATTAGTACTGCCTGCAACACATACCACCTAAAGTCACACTGCTTAGTTTATTAGAAATACAACTATCCTGTTAAATATTGAACAGTGCAGTCAACCGAATCGAATTTCAAGTCTGACCACGAACTCAATTTAGTTAAGGTACCATTGAAAATCAGAAAGTGCCTAAAATTAATCTAATGCTCACTACTGCCTGACTTTAGGATCATGTTCCCTGAAATTCTAGTGGAAAGCCATGACCTGAGGGGTTCATCAAGTTGGATGTGATGGTAGATTATCGTTGATGACGTCGGCAGGCATTTGGGTGCTATATATCGTGAATCGGCAGAAATTAGAGCTCTACTAGCAACCTCTAGGTCCTTGGTTCAATTCCGTTTTGGCACATAGGTGCGTACCTCTGAAGAGTCACAGTGTTGGACGAAGTGGCTGTCTATTTATACCTGCTTTTCAGTGGTTCTTTAATTGAATTAACCTCACCCTGACAGAAAACTATTTATTTCTTGGACAATTTCCAGAATTTAATTTCCAGTGGAATTTTCCATATTAGATTTTTGTCGATAATGAAAGCTTTGCAATTAAACCATCATCTAGCTCAGAAGTCACAACAAAACCAACATTATCCCTCTTAAGTAAATACCTTCGAAAACTGTTTATAAATAGCTAAGCATACTTGTCGGGAAGTCTGGACATTCCAGAGAAGTAATCAAAAGATAATTTCTTTTTCAAGGGTTTGTTTGTATGGATTTGTTTCGGTTCAGTTTGGATCACGGATTGATACCAGCTATAGAACTACTCAAAACCAGTGAGTACTTGACACCTGTTTTGTCCCAGTTTGAGACTGTC